>BMAV01010427.1:78978-92081 GCA_019973955.1 Trichonephila inaurata madagascariensis
TGTGTGTGTGAACATGATAATATCACAAAATCTCGAAGAGTTTAACAATATTAATTATAAAGGAGTAGACATGTATATTGTTGTTGTTGCTAATTCTACCGGATTGGCAGTGGCAGATAGGGATCCACGAACTTCATCATGTCTGAGGGCTAGATTGTACGATTGTCGTTAGCCATAGCTTTGAGTTCCACGCAGGTGATGGTACGATTGGGCTCAATTTCACTCCAATTTTGAGGGAGGGAACGCCCCATCTCTCTTCCCCTTCCACCAATCTAACGAAAGGACTTGCTGTTAGACGGGTATTTAGAGTATCCCCATGCCGCAGAGGCCCTATACATTTTTAAAGATTCATGGCTTCTCCAGGATTCAAATCCATGCCCTACTTCACAGCAGACTCGCTATCCTCTAGACAGGACAGGTGGCTAAACTACATGTATAATGAAAAGGGTGATCTAGAAAATTATCATATTGAATGAGTCTAAGAGAGAGGTTTATAAACGTCACACTATAAAGCAACATGATGGCTATTAGAAGAATGCCCAACAGAACCTAGCTCACCCAAATGGGAATTATAATTACAAGCCAGTTCCTCATGTAACCGGGCTGTTGGTGACGGACATCGTGATTTTGAACCATGGTCAAGAGAAGAAGACGACACCTGAATTGGTACCTCACTCCCGAATTTGCACTTCCACAAAGCGCCGTTGTAGGTTTGTGGACAATTTAACGGACTCGTGTCTGGCAAATCGTGAGTTCACGCCATTTACTGCTAAAGACCCACCGTGCAGAGGAGGCGATGTAGGTTAAACATGTCGAGGCTCAAACGTCCTGACGTTGGAGGAGTAGAGGTGGTGCCAGGTCAGATGTCGTCTTTGTGACTTGACCATGGTTCAAAACACGAGGTCCACCGCCAAACACAGTCGTGTAGCTCAATAGTGTGACGTTAATATGCACTTACTCAATCCACAACACGACAGGGGCCGTGGGTAACCTAGTGGTTAGAGCATCGGACTCCAGATCGGATGGCCTGGGTTCTATGCCCGATGCCCCCAAATGTCCTCCGAGTACACACGGAGTACGTGCTCGTTAAATCAGTGGGTCCGAAAGGCTTGTGGGCTGAATCACGAGTGCAGGGGACAATAGAATACTTCCCTTCCCTTTAGTTTCCATGCCTAAATTGTGGAAGTGGATTTGGAGATCGGTGGTATCGCCATTTATCGTCCCTTCATGGAATTTTGCCGAGCTAATTCGTACTGTCACCTGTATCGTGCTCAAGGCTAAGGCCAACGTCAGGTGTACTTCTAGCCCTTTGCCACGATGAATTGCGTAGGCCTCGATCTAACAACATCAGACAGGTGGTATTAGAAACAATATAACAATAACACACCAACAGAATGACTTTAAGCCTCGGCAGATTTTACGTTCATCCATCCCCTCTACACGGCGTTTCTTCAGTGACATCAACTGCAAGATTGTGAAAAATCAGTTAAAAAGAAAAAATATATACTTTAAAAGGTATATTATGCTTGATTTTATACTTTAGTTAATAGTTTCTGTCACCAATTTATTTTAATAAAAGAAAGATTCCCCATATCGATCAGTTGAACGAGCTTCCACGCATTACATTGAGGAAAAAAATTTTATTCCATATATAAAAATATTCTTTTTTTATACATTCCTCGCATTGTCACTTGGACAAAAAAAATAAAACAACACCCCGAATAGAAATGGATACATATACATAGCAAATGTGTTATTTCATTTCAGGGAAGATGTCTCAACACTTTAAATTTCCTGAACCATGAAGAAGGCGATTGGATGCAATAAAGCGTGGCACGCAATTCCTTATTCCAGAAGAGAAATTTTTCTTCTACTTATGTACATAAAGTGACACTAAAGGGAACAAATAAAGAATAAAAAAAGAATGTCTATATAACTTGGAAAGTAAGGAGAAAAGAAAACATTCGAAAGGGAGCGTTCTTAGCGAGATAAAATGCTCGGAATAAAGTTCTCGGAAGGGCGAACATGACGATCACATCTCGCTATTATTCAGTCCCTAGAAGTCGAAGCGTCACTGAATCGAACAAAACGGGTGAAAGCGCCTTCATCCTTTGCAAGCTTTATATTTATGTGCTTGTGGTCGTGTCTTTATGCGTTTCATTCCTCCCTGCCGTCAAAGGGCTGCTGATGCCAGATTTATAAAAGAGCCGCCGGACATAATTCTGCCGCAGGAATTGACAGCTCAACTCGCCCTTCATATCACACATCGCCCGTGAGAGCTGTCAAGAAAAGTAAGTATTCGGAATGGCAGTAAGAATTTTGTCGAGCTGTCACGCGCATAATCTACAGCGACTGCATTATCTACTGAATGCTGTTGAGTCAAGTGAAGTGAGAATAAAGTGCTTTTTGATTGGTGATGTGTTCTTCACTGAAGGAAAAAAAAATGCCTTTACATAAGTAATCTATCTCTGTATATAAAAAAAGCTTTTTGCGGACTTGTAATAAATTTACCTGTACATAAAGTATAGTTAAAAAAAATGGATCGCAAAAATTTGAATTTGCCTGAAGAGGAGTGCCGAGAATGACTTGCCTAAGGTTCCACTTTATGTACCAACTCTTTCTAGGAAAAAGCCCGTGATAGCCTAATGTTCAAGGTAATGGACTCGTGGCCGGCGTGGCATGAGTTCGAGCCTAGTACTTCTGAAGACTTGCTTTGTAGGGGAGCGATGCACGTTAAATCTGTCAAGAACTCAAACTTTCTCCCGAGTTGTGGTGTGGTAGCTAGAAGAGGTGGTGCCAGCTCAGGTGTCGTCCTCGACACTTGAACATGGATCAAAATTAAACTGTCAGTTGCCAAAAGCCCTCGAGCAGCTAAACAGTGAAACGTTAATATTCACTCACTCACTTTCAAGAAACATCCGCTTAAGTCATATAAAATTATAAATTTTTCCAGTAATTTCTAGAAGCATACATATGGTCGCCAAGTCACCAATGGTATTACTGATTTGAGCAATGAGTAAGAGCAGTTGCATAATTTGTACTAGGAGTTACCCCTAGTCTTTAATATGCAAGATTCCAAATGGTATCAATGTATTTTGCAATTTGTTATTTGTTTGAAATAGCTTTGAAATTGGCTTTGAATAATTAACTGATTGTTTATTAACAAAATCAGAATAAATTCGAGGACATGCTAATTTTGAACCAGGATCAATTCACATCCAAAATAGTGAGGATGACGTCACCCTCTAAAATGTTTACACCACTCCAATGGGATGACCTATAACACTGGCGAATTTGATTTATATCAGCAGCGCTATACGAACAGTTTTTAGTATATCAGAACTAGAACATACAATTCGATGGAAACAACACGCTGGCTAAGAGCTTTGTAATACTATTTGGTTTCTGTATCCACTGAAATTTTCTGAACGTTTTATTCCATATATATGGAATATAACTACAAATACAATAGAAATACAAATTTTTGCAGCCTTTCGATCAGACGTATCTATTTTTGTGGCAATGTTTGAATGTTTGTTTTTGACTGAGAAAATCAAGTGTTTTGAAAGTTTTAATTTTTTGGAACTATATATTGGATTTTCTATTTCCGTAGAATGTTCCTACATAACTTTTGTTTTCTCTTTTTAAGTGCTTTATGACTTTTTTATTGAAGGTTTAGGCTTAATTTCTTCTCTTTTTTATCAAGCAGTGTCATCCTGAAAAGCAAAAAGGTCAGAAAAATACCCTTTGAAACTACAGACATTTCATAATATTTAAACGATCAATTATTCCATCATTAAACATCATTGTTGTTTCATTTACTCCAATATAAATAATCTATTGCAAAATGTATAACATGAGGCTTACGGTAGAGAATCTCAAACTGTAGGACACAGCCCCTAGGGGAAGGGGGCTCCTCGAACAAATCAAAAAGTTTAAAATAAGAATTTTTTTTTTTTTTTTAAAAAAAATATTAATCTACTGAAAGAGAGTAAATATATATATATACACTTGGTCATAATAAAAAAATTACTTACACGCATTTATAGTGATGCAATATACTTATAAATGTATGAGTACATTATGTGTGTGTGTGTGTGTATTTGATCATTAATTCATGTAATACTAAGTTAAGAACAAATTTAATAATTACTAGAGATTTCAATGTGTGAGGGTTTTTCATAAACAAATTATATACAAAACTTAATACTTGTTAATTTGTATGGTTTATAATTAAATTCATATTGTAATTTTAATAAAGTACATTATTATGGAGAGGGTATAATAATGTACGGAGGGGGTGCTTTGAAAATTATGATTGAAAATTGGGTCACACACAGATATTGAAAGTTTCAGAAACAATGGCTTACTAAAATAAACAAAGTTACAAAAAATAAATAAAATAAAAATTTTAATTAAAAGTAAAATTATAAAATATAAAAAGACTTTCAACACTATTATTGTGTCTCATGATTGTTAATTAAGAAATCCAATTTGCAACATTTCTTTTAAAAATTTAAATTATTTGAATTATACGGATATATATATAAATTAATTGAAATCCAAATATTTCATTTTCGTATAAAAGGCGACGAGGCACGAATGTTTTACATTAATGGTAGATTTGTTTATAGATCAATGGGGGATTAAATATATAAACTAATAACATAATATATTTATTATATATAATACTATTAATTTAATATGTATGATTAAAAATAAAGAACTCTAGTAAAGACCATTAAAGGCAATCCAACAACTAATGGAGATTCATATCTCTTTAATTGCATGTTCCAGTTCATCAAGTGCAAAGAATTTTTCTTATGATTCTAGATTATTAATTAAATTATTCACAGTCTACCCCCATGAATATGAAAACATTGCTCATATTTCCATCTCGATGATCTTAATTTAATTTCCAGTAATGAATCATGAGTGGGTTGTTTTTCTTGGACGACGAGTACGGTTACAGTGACGGTACTGTTTCAATTGTGAGAATTCAATCACTGGTTCGCTGAACCGCACGGAATCGCGAAAAAATTCGAGATCGTTTAATTAAAGTCAATGATCACATTCACTGAGCACACTCAACTCTTGCTAAAGTGCCGGGTTTGAGTTCTTTCTTTTTTCCATTCACTCTCCCTTTCCCTGTTTTAGAAGGGGCGGGGGCTGAGGATGCTCACTGAACGTGTTTCGGAATTGAAACGCGCTCGAATGAATTCGACTGACAATTGTATATGTGCAGAAACCAAGAAAAGATACAAGTTTATTTTCTGGGGATATTCCTTGGAATAATATGAAGAGAATTATTGTATTCAGGTCCTTAAGATTTGCTTCGAGAGAACTTGATGTATTATTATGTTTATGTATTAAGTATTATCTTTAACGCTACTCATTCGAATCGTGAGTTTAGGCCTTATGCGGAATACTTAAGACTCGGCTCGCAGTGAGTTAGAAATATCAAATTAGTCGAGGCTCAAACTTTTCACGTTAATGTGATTTGGAAGTTTGGAGAGTGGGATACTTCGGTGCCGTTTTGGTCACTTGTACCTTCTCAGAACCTTCTCACTAGTGAGTGAGTGAGTGTTTGTTATAATAACGTTACACCATAAAACAACACAAGAGTTATTGATGACGAATTTCGTAATTCTGAATCTCGGACAAGTGACAACACCTGATCTGACACTTCCTCTCCTACATACCACACCACACCATACCACACCAAAGACCATTCAGCCTTGACAGATTTAATGTGTATTGGACCCTCTACACGGCGGGTCTTCAGCGGCTCCGAATAATAGGATTATCACTAATAGCTCTTGTGTTTCATTATCATGCAATGAAAATTGAGCGATTATTCATTTTTTACTACCTTTTTGTATTATAATTAGGTTAAAAGAAAATTGTTTTTGAAGAGTTTTATTATTCTATAGAGGTTACTTCTTGTTTAGAAAATGATGAATCCAAATTTCAAAACTGAAACATAAGTTGGTTAAATGAAAAAAAAAACAAGTTTTGACAATTTGAGGTATTTTTTAGTTTCGGAAGATAAGCTAATAATTTATATATTCCAAATTTAAATTAGTGATTGATATCTAAATGGTATTATTTATTGACCAATAATTTAAAACAGTTTTGTTACTAAACAATGAATGCCGGCTTTTGATTTTACCAAACTGTTTGAAGGAACCCTCGAGACCAAAAGTGATAGCAAAATTTTTGTCACATTTCTTGGAGGTCTTTAATTTTAAAATTTTATTACTTCTCATATGAATCAGTTTTAAATTCTAACGGGTAATTAAAAATGAATCATAGGAAAGGTAATATAAATGCTATTTAATCGAGGGGAAAAATAGTTGAAATTTCAGAATTTAACATTTATTTGCTTTTAATAGAAATAATTATCCTATCTATCAGTCATTTCAATGAATTAAAGTAATATTTATCCTATAAAAATATTAAATTAACGTCTACTTGATTCACACAAGTGAATTTAGAATTCTAGAAATTTTTAGAAAATAGGAAGGGTTTAATCTGCCTTCTACATTTTTAAAGCATTTCCCCCCCCCCTCTCTCTCAATATATATTATGTATTACTATATATATATATATAGGTAAGGATAATTAAATTAGATTTAAAACTAAATTCCCTAGATAGTGCTTAATTTTTCATTACATATTCAAGTATCAATTTATTTACCCAAATATTTCTCCGAAACAGATGGCCTAACCCTTAAATATTTTCTGATTCCAGATCATTATATTTAATAGCCCTATATATGTCAGCATTAACTTTCAAGTACACTAATAAAATCCGCGATATTTAGAACATCTGTGTTTAGTGGTAACCCACTTGGATTTCACGTTGGAGTTCTTTTTTCTCCCTCCTCTCAGCGTCAGAGCTGGTATAGATTTCATCAAATAAAGATCCTTTTTAAAATTAAGTCTGATTCTGTCTCAAAACATGTCATATATACACATATATCAGCGGTTCTTAAATTATGGAGACTCCCAGGGGTCCGCAGAGTTTCTCATGTGATCTTGAGATGTCCCTCTTTTACAGATTCTGAAAGGCGTCATGGAAAATTAAAAAATGAGGTATACCAGAATATAAGACTAAATTACTAGATAGTCCCCGATGAAAACGCTCTATACTAGAATTGTATTTTGATTAAGAATATAGAGTTGGGGAGAGATGTTCGAAATCTTGGAGGATCGCGGTGTCACACTGATATTTAAAGAGGGTGGGATGGTGATCGAAAGTTTGAGAGAACCGTGACATATATTTTAAGCTATCACTTGTAGAAACGAATTGAACATTTGTTTTTAAGCATGAATATAATCCATGTTACACAAATCAAAACAATCAGTGCACTTTTGTTATTATTCCTGCTTCATTCTTTATGGGGAGGGAGGGAGTAATCGACAGCAGTTTTCTTCAGAAACAATCGTTTTATCACATTACCCAAAGCTTAATATGATTTTTTTTTAAATTAAAAGAAATGTTTACTCCCATTGAGCTGAGTTTGTTCCTAGCTTAAGAAAAATTAAACTGTTTACAAGAAGCTTTTAAAGTTTTCACTTCACTTTATTGTATTAAAGTAAATATAATTAGTTTTAAAATGTGTTAACGAAGAATCAAAACAAACCTAGTTGAGGAAAGATTTTCAAATGCTTGATTAGAACAAACTGTAAATTATTATACGATAATCAAATACGTTGTTTAACCATGATGCAGCCACTAAGTGTTTATAAGCATAATAAAGTGATTATAAAGAAAAATACATTAATTTTATTTTCGGGTTTTTATATATATATTTGTAGACTCCATTATATTAATCATAAAGTTTGTTATCTGTAAATTTCAATGTGATAAAGCTGAAGCAATCAAATCATATACTTATGCAAATTCTGGCGTCTTAGTTACAAATAAGTATGAACAACTTCGAATATTTATTTTTGTGTTTCGCGTAATTTAAAACGAAAGTGAAAAATTTCGCTATTTCTCATTTCATTAACTGTTCCGAAATTTGGAATCGATACCACACTACAGTATATTTGATATGAACCGTAATATATCAAAGCATCCAAATATGTCACTTTGTAAAAATTGAGTTATACTCGAAGTTTGCTTCTCAACATCAACTTGGAAAAATAAGATATTGGCAAATCTAGAAGTTTTGAACAGGTTTAACACCCTTGGCGAAAAATTTAATGAAAATGGATATCGCCAAAGAATGCTCTAGATGTCTCTGGAATTGACCTTTCTGGAAATTTTCATGAGGTTATATGTGGGATATTTGAAGCAAATGTCAAGTCAGTCCAAAATCTGCTTGTGCATTAACTGCAATAAGACAGATAGTCTTTATCTATACAGTTCCTGCTAGTAGAAATTTTCGAGAAAGACGTTAATGGAGCGCTGTAAAGCTTGTTTATAACGAGTGCTTTTACCACTACTTTAATAATTCCGTTTTAATATTTCTTTGTGTATATAAGTCTGTTTATATTTATGTATTCATTTGATCCTCTTTTGTGAATTAATAAATCTGAAATTATTACTTGGAGTCGTCGGCTGCTTCCCCCACACGCAAAATTGCAATAAATTCAGTACATCGCATTAGCAAGAAATTATCTAAATGAGAATGTTATGTATTAATGTGAAGAAAAATATATGACCTTTTTGCCTACTTATAAAATATTAACGACATTCAAATGCCATTAAAGTACATTTCTTTAAAAATCTATGAAGAAACTAAATTATATTTTTACGTCCTGTATTTCTATATATACGAGATATTTCCTTTTAGGTTAAACTAAGATAACTCCGAATCGTGAACTACGATTAATATTTATTAATTCTCGTTCTAACAACTTTTTGGGGCAAGTCATTTTATTGCCGATAGAACACGATTTGAAAAATTGTTCCTTCTTCATTGAAAAGGAAGCACACTGAGGGAGACAGAAGTATCTGCCCTATCGAACAAGTTCAAAGAAATGACAACAAAAGAGAGGAAACTGGAATTGAATGCTTCTTTGTTCAGCTCTTGTTCACTTTAAGTTCTTTCTAAAGAGGAGAGTTCCCCCCTTTCCCAGGTGAATAGTATTGTAAGATTTCGTAATGGTAATATAACCTTTGGGAAAGGAACTGTTTTAAAGAGAACATGATTTTTCTCTTTTCTGATGACACTGAGAACATGAAATATGGTTAAAATGCATTGTTTCACTCCACGCATCGCTTGCCTTGATTTTCATTCATTGTGCATAATAACAATTTGGATTTAATCCTAAATTGTTTGAATAAAATATTCAATAACAAATTCTTTCGCATATTCCTTGATCCATGATTCCTTTCAAAGGAAACACATTTTAAGGTATCCGACTACGTTCAAACCGTGATTTTGCAAAAGCGTGTAATTGGATAATACTTATGATATTTAGTGTCACTTACAGTAGAAAATGTATATAAAATTGTTTTAAGAATAGTATTACAATAAAAAATTATTTAAGTACAATATTTTGACAAAAAACGAACATAGAATGACCCATTTTCAAAATATTCTCATTTTGAGAAAAATGCTTCTATTATAATATTTTGTCTGTATTTAGCTCAAACCTCTGTACAGAGGCTCAACTAGAATTTTTCAAAAATATAACTTAGAAGTGGGTTTATCCATGTTTTACGACAACAGAGGGTAGAAATTTTAAGAAAAAATGCTGATAATTATTTCAAATGGCTGTAACTCTGAAAATATAATGTCCATTTTTCAAAAATCATTGTTGAGCCGCTGTACAGAGGTCTGATCTATATACAGGCAAAATATTATTATAATAGAAGCATTTTTTCACAAAAGGAGAACATTTTAAATAAAAGATTATAAGTTAAATTTTTGCCGATATATTGTATTTAAATAATTCTTTTTGTCCAAATGTCCTTAAAATAATTTTATACATGCATTCTAATCTAAATGACACTAAATATCATGAAAATTATTCATTTATGCGCTTTTTTAAAATCAGGGTTCCCCGAACGTAGTCGGATACCTTAAGGTATCCGACTACGTTCGGAACCATTATCTACAATGTCTCATCAGTTTGCTGGTGGATCTCTACTCCATGACAGGAACATGCCTACCCAATTTCAAGTCTTAGGTTTACTAGTTTTAGGGATATCGTCAAGAGTGATGAAGCGCGATTCACTTTTCTTCTTTATGTAGGTAAGGATAATTAAATTAGATTTAAAATTGAATTCCCTATACAGCACTTAACTGTTATATTTTTGATTATACTTTCAAGTGTTAAAATAATCACTCAATTAATTCTCCGAAACATATGGCCTTATCACTAAACATTTCTGATCCCAGATCATTATATTTAATAGTCCTATATATCAGCATTAATTTTCAAGTACACTCATAAAATCAGAGGTACTTCTCACATCTGGCTTAAGTGGTAAAACACTTAAATTTCAGTTTGGCGTTCTTTTTCTCTCAGCCTCTCAGCGTCAGAATTTGTACAGTATTCATCAAATAAAGATCCTTTTTCAAAATTAAGACTGATTCTGGCTTGAAACATTTCATGCATATAGATTCTACATAGATGTTTTGAAGGTTTTCGCTGTTTTCTTGTCTGTTAAAGTTCTTTAGAATATCTCTTGAATGTGTATTTGCTTTTTTGAACATACCTAAAGTCAAATTATTCTGACTGTATGCATTGAAAATATTTCATGTTTATCAGGAGTGTGACGGGGTAGAGAGAAAACTTCTGTTTTTTTTTTTTGTAGTGTCGTTTATGTATATAAGCTTTCTTTTTCTTTCCATTTTATTTCTTCAGGCTAGACTACGTTCGTTCTCTGGAATTCATACAAATAGGCAAACAGCTCAAGTTCTTACAATCTATAAACATAACAGGCTATATAAAGGGGAAATTAATTTAACTGAGGCCGCGTAAAAGAGGTATTTATATTCTTCTTACGAATCAAAATCTCTATAATCCTTGAATATTAAAAAGTAATGTGCATACAAGAAGTTTAAAGTAAATTTAAAAATTCTAAAATTAATTTGTAAAATTTAAACCGGCAGAAACCGAATGAAAACAAACAGTGATATACAAATTTAAATACATTTAGAATTAGGAATCTATTTTTAGATTCGTTATATTATCCAATAATCTTTCATGTCTATATTTATTTATTTTTTGTTAATTTTGGTATAACCTTTTTGCAAAAGCGTATTTAACTTTATTATCAACTTTATTACTTTTAACTAAATTAAAATGATTCAAATTTCATTAATGTATATTTATTTTTTTCTATTTTTGTATAAATAGAGAAAAAGAAATGTTTCTCTTCCTTAAAAATAATTTAACAATGTGCTCATTGAGAGGAATGAATAGTTTTCTTTCAATGTAGACCTTCGCCTTCTGTAAAGATAAATTTTTAAGAAAATGTAAAATTTCGTAAAGAGTTACGTAAAATATTTGACTTAAGATATTTATTGTATTCACTGAAATGATATTGTCTGAAGTAATAAAGTATCTAAAAGTATGCAAAAGTATCCAAAGTATGCTGAAGAGGATGACAATGCAAAAACAAATTCTCTAAACATTAAACAAAAAACTAGAAAGTAACTATAGCTTAGGCATTAAAAAATTATTTTGCTTTGATTAGATAATGGGGCGATAAAAATGTCAAACTTGACGGCAAGTAATGAATTAGAGTGGTAAAGAAAGTAAAAAAGTAACTTTCTAATAAGCCTTGCGCTGAAGAGTTAAGTAACAGTTCAGACATAATAACGTAATTAAATAATTTACTCCGCAAACATATTGTGCACTTTTCCATGCATAATGAAATAATCCTTTTTAATGGAAATAAACCAAGAATTTCATTATTTTCAAATAATATACCAGTCATTTATTTGTTTTTGAAATTTTCCTGCCTATCCTGAGTTAGGAATTTGTTTTATTATATGTTTAATGTAAATAAAAATGTAGTGAATCCAAATAAAATACTATTCTAACAACTATCATTTTTTAAAAATAAATACTAATAAAAAACGCATTCAATTTTTTGAGAAAAAAAATAAGTAAAAGTGGAATTGTCGTTTATAATAATAAGAATAACATAAACAAAAAACATTGCGATAACATACGTGGGATGATTCGCTTCCAGACCGTCAAACTGGTAGGATGTGTAAGGGGTCCATAGATAGCGAATCGGTGAATAGTCATCTAAATTAAAGCAGATAAAATATTAACGAAAGTTGCCTTACTGTCTTTCGAAATAGTCACCTCCCATAACTGTGCACCCCTGGGATATGCTATACATGCCCTCGAAACTTTGCAAGAAGTCTTCTTTTGAGATGGAGCTCAAAGGCCCCGTCACGTTTCGTTGGATGTCAAAAATAGCGTCCAATCTCTTTCCTTTGAAAGCGAGTTTGAGCCGTGAGAATAGGAAGCAGTCTGGAGGATTGAGATCTGGCGCGATTGGTGGATGTTCAATTTTAACACCCCACCCCCTCTTTTAGCCAGGAACTGTTTGATGATATTGGCTATGTGAGGGCATTTTGAACCAAACACCATGAATCTTATTGTGCGTACTGGGGTCGAACCATGCGTAGTCGTTTCATGAAATGTAGTTTGCAATATTCATCGTATAGCTATCATGGGCAAAGTTAACCGACGATCTTTTGGGATTAATTTACTAATTTTCACATTAATTTACACATGTTGTCTTCCCTGAAGGATGTTGTCAGTCTTTTGCTACGGGAGTTGTCAGAAACACTTCCCCGGTTTTGTAGAAAACGGGCAAACCACTCGTACACTAACTTCAAGAATAGTGATGGATCTTCATAAATACTTACCAGCATTGAATAAGTTTCTGTCGGTGTCTTGCCAAGCTTAAAACAAAACTTTAATTCAGTATTTTGTTCGTTCATTTTCCTGTCCTCCCAGCTAAGATCTAATGCACTAAACCAGTCCTTCTTAAAAAAATCTTACACGGAACACAAACGACGCTCAACTGATCCATGGTTTGGGCTGATAGTCAATACCTACATCTACTTTGTTCATTCACCGAACTTTATTGTCAAAGGTGGTATATACATACA
>BMAV01010427.1:92481-124401 GCA_019973955.1 Trichonephila inaurata madagascariensis
TGTATGTATGTATATACCACCTTTGACAATAAAGTTCGTAAGATAAACAGACTGCTGTGCTACAAGACCTGGGTTCAAATCCTGAAGAAGGCATGGATATTTGTGAATGTGTAATGTGTGCTGCTTGAGCAGCAAAGGGAAACTATAAGTAATTATTCAACCGAAAAGAAGTTGATGGAAGGGGAAGATAGATGGAACCCTCTCCCACAATCCCTGGCTGTTCTCTCACTAATTTGGGGGGAAAAGAAGCCAAATTATTTTGTCACCTGGGTAATGCTCCAAATTCGGATAACGACAGATGTAAGACTAACCCCTTGCCACGATGGTTTTCGAGGGTCTCTATTTGACACCGTCGTTAGGGTAGCAATAGCAGCTACCACATATACGTCACAAATGTACGCATGCGTGTACAAATCAGAAACCGAACAGTGATTGTCCTCA
The DNA here is from genome assembly GCA_019973955.1 of Trichonephila inaurata madagascariensis. NCBI lineage: Eukaryota > Metazoa > Arthropoda > Arachnida > Araneae > Nephilidae > Trichonephila > Trichonephila inaurata. The sequence continues at coordinate 92,923 of BMAV01010427.1, forward strand.
GTTTGTGGCTGCCACTCATATAGTTTAGTCGTAGGCTCAATATCTGATGTCTCTAGGTGTCCGGTAGAGGAGTTAAAGCATGTTAAATCTACCGAAGCTCAGAGTCTTCATGTAGGTAGAGTGTGGAATTTGAAGAGATGGGTATCCTTGGTTTGTCGTTGATATCATTTGACCGTGGCTCAAAATTACAAGGTCTGTCGCGAGTAGTCTCTCAGGTTGCTACTCCTTGTGATGTCAATATGTAATCCATGCATTTAGCAAGCACATGAATTTCCCCGTTCAATTTTTAGAATAAAACTTTTAAAAAAATGGGTGTGTAGATTAGTATGTATATAAAGCCAATGTTTGGTGTTATGCTTTAGCCTAGTGTAGGGGTGTCCAACCCAAATGGCCTTGTGGGCCACTTCGGAAAAACATTATAATCTAACGGGCCGCATAAAAAAATATGTACATTTATATCACATTTCGAAACAAAAAAAAAAAAACATTTATTGGAGTGAACATTTAAAACGAAATGAATTATTATTATTGTTTTCGTTATTTTTCATGTATACCCCCAGACATAGATAGTATAATAATGTTTATATAATATAATATATAATAAAATGATTAAATAATGTTTAAAATGTGTTACAGATGCCATTTTTTTGAAAATTACGGAGTTCCTTTTGAATTCATCTTTCGTTACGCATTGTTGAAATTTGATTGTGCTGTCATTCTCAAACGATTAAGTATATATTGCCTTTTATCTCAACCGTTCTGAATATTTTTTTTAAACTTTAAAAAACATCTCTGACTGCCTCTTGCTTTTTGGGCACTCCAATCAGAAAAGGAGAAGGAGAAATGAAAGTCACACGCACAGAGAATTATGTACCATACATAGTAAAGGATATGCATAATGTAATTCGGAATTTATAAAAAATGTAATTTATTATAGTAAAATCAAACGTAACTGTTTGATAAAATATAAATCTATTTCGATCTAAAGGACGTTTCTATTATCAAAAAGGATTTATTTTAAAACAAGAACAGTTAACAGGTAAACACATTGTAGACCCTTAAATAAATTTCAAAATGAAAAAACTTTAAAAACCTGATAGTTAAAAAAAATTTAGAAAGAGTCGGTGGGCCGCAACTTACGTACTGGCGGGCTACATGCGGCCAGCGGGCCACGTGTTGGACACCCCTGGCCTAGTGTATTTAGTTAGACTAAGCATGTAACCAAAAAAAAGTACCGGAGATGTGAACATAATTTATATAAAACCTATTTGTGGCATGTTATATCCTACAATATCTGCACTAGACATTTGCACCGCTGGGAGTTCCGATGTTACTTTAAAAAGTGAGGATAACATAATATTATGAATAAAAGTTTTTTAATGTAATTTATAATATTTGCACTGATATATGATACATTTTTTTTTTCATTTCAATTTCATTACAGATGGTTTACTAGATAATTTTTAATTTGTCTTTTCCTGGCAAATTTTAAGATTTTATTCAGGGCTTACATTCATAAAGATCACAGCTCTCTTTCAATAATAAAGCAAGGAAAACGAAAAACACTTCAAGCTTAAGTTGACAAAATCTTTCAGACAATTTTGGATATTCAGCTACTACGAGTTATTTTCAAAGTCTTTCAAAAGGTACAATTGGGAAAAAAAGCAAGTTCCTTCAAATTGTACTATAATTAAAAAAAGAATTTTTATGGAGAATGGTACTGAATATATACCCGAACTAGTTTGTCCCTTTCAAAAAGGAATGAAAACATTAAGGAAATTCAAAACAAGACCATACAAATTATCCCCGAACTTCATCTCCATTTGTCGAATGAATATATGTCAGTTTCTGGCCAGAAATTTCTTATTCTATAAGAATCAAGGGGGCATTCTCTAATAAAGAAGAAATATTTCTTGATTTTGTTTATTAGAATGTCATATAACAACATCTCTTGTTGTAATGAGATACATGGATTTTTACTAAAGAAGAAAACTCTTTTCTTCATGATTAGCTAACATTACACGAGAAAGCTTTCTATTACTGAAAGGTTTTTTTTTTGGTTAGCAGATTTTCTACTAACGAGTTACTTATTCATTTCTCTAGATAAACTATTTAATAAAATCACTTTCACTCAAAAATGTAACCACATTTTCAAATTCTACGTATTTTCTTTGATGCATCATTTTTTCAATAAGCTGATAATATACTAAACACAAACTGATTTTCCAGGTTTAAAAAAGATTGTATAACATCACAGTTACATCCAAATAAAAAGATAGTCATTCTGATAATGTGATTAAAATTTGAATTTTATGGTTATAAATTAAAAAAAATAATTAGAATAATTGAGATTGTCATAAATTTATTTTTATTATAACTGCTCTTTTACAAAATTCTGATTTTTAATATCATTTTATTATTTAGCCATCATTTCATGTTAATTCAAAAGTTCCACAGTCACTTTTAATTATATAGAATCAATTAACTAATGATTTATTTTATGCTGATTAATTAAATTCCGAAAAAGATTGATATGCACGCATTTGCTGTATACACCTAATTTGTATAAAAGTCTAAAAGAAAATAAAGAAGGACTCAAAATTTTAGTTTTCATAATGACCACACTGACTCTATCAAACAGTAGTAGCTCCCTCTAGTGTGCAACCGAATCCAAAGACGCTTCAGTAGTGCTCGATTAGCTCGCTTGATATTAAAATTCATCCTTTTCCTTCTTTTTTTCTTTTTGTTTGGAGTGATGTACTATGTCTGTGTAACTTAAATAAAAAAAAAATTAATTAATGTTACATCAAAGGCAAGGTATACTAAAAGCAAATGTACAACTGCCTCAATAAGTGACGCCCAACGTTCCGCATGATTATTCTTTTAAATGGAATAAAATAGTTTCTAAGTTAGGTACTTAAACATACATATATGTATATAAGCATTTTTATCGTAATATTATCCACATTTGCGAAATATAGAAATATTTATATCTATCCAAAAAGTTTATCGTTTTTAAATTGGGTAGAAATCTGTAGAACTATATTTTGTTTTCACTATTTCATTACTATTTTCTAGTTTTGTGAAATTTTTTGTACATATATATCCATTTTTAATGTTTTTTTAAAACTATTGTAATTTTTTGTATGATTTTTCTTCAAAACAAATGATATAAAAAAAAATTAAGTGAATCTCTACTTAGATCAACAAAGACAAATTTTATTTTAGCTACTTTTTATTAAATAGTTACCATTTTTATAAATATGTATATACATGTGACAGAATCACAGCATTAAGTGATAATTAATTTTTATTAATTATCATTAAAGTATCGTATGGTCATCCTAAACAATCGTATATGTAAAATTTCAGTTCAACTAAATGCTTTAAAAAGTGAGAAATTTTTTTTTTTAAAGTTCTGACTCATGTTGCCAAAATGGTCGCTAAGTCGCCAAAAAGGATGACAACGTGGCTGTATTTGTAGTTCTTTAAATAATTAGTTTTAATGAATTAATTTTCATTAATTATAATTAAATTATTGTATTGACATATCCAAAATAATCCTGTACATAACATTTCAGCTCAATTGAGCGCTTTTTAAAATGTATTTAATTAACGATTAAAAATTCCACGAAGATAAATAAATAAACATACAGAGAGTGTGAACTAATAGTAGGAATTGAAAATGTCAATTTTTCATTTGATGATTTTTGAATGATATATTTAATGCATTTCACGTAAATCCTAATTCCTATCTCTAATGCTTATTTTCCAAAGTCCTTGTACAGAGATATAAATACGCAGGCCAATATAAACAATAAATATATACACTAAACTGCATTTCCGAAAACATTCAACAACCAGAAAATGTTCTTTCTATTCTTTATGATGTAAACTTAAATATTTCAGCAACAATTCTTCATCTGCTAGAGGAAGCATTTGCAGTTAGACAGACTGGACGGACTTCTAAATCGTTTGTTTTGTTGCTTACTTGCTCGTATTTTTTTATTTCCGAGCTCGGTTACCATGTCTTGAAAACAGAATGAATCGAATATGAGGACAATACTCTTTAAGAAAAAGGAAACTACTGTTTCACTGCAGGGTGAAGCCATTCAATCCTCTCAGCAATGCAACTTTAATATTTATTTCGAATAACATGGAATGGACTTGAAGAGAAGTGAAGGCATCTGCCACATTCGATTATTCTGGAATTCGATTATTTGCTCTGTGTCTTCAAAATTGCGCATGTGTTTTACACTGTAAGTGTTTGTACGGCTAGCAATAAATACATGTTCTGTAATTGTTCATTTTTGAAATTTCATAATTATATTTCTTTTTTCTATATGTATATGAATTTATGTATTTTTTTCATATATTTAAGCAGATCAACATCCATACGGTTCTTTACCGAAATATATTCGTATAAATAACTCGCACATGAATCTCAAGATTTCAAGAACAATTAGACAAAAGAGATTTAAAATGTGGCAAGCATGTTTCTTTTCTTGAATAGAGATTCACTAAAAAATGTTTTACCGAAATAAACTCCCAAAAAGGGTGGGTTGGATAACAGGGGTGTTAACAGATTAAAAATATAGTTCCTCTTTTTGGACTATTAAACCTACAGACTTCGAATTTATAAAGCATACTTCATTTATTGAGTAGAGTTCCATTATACGAAAAAGGTTTTTTGAAAATCAACTCTAAGGGGAGTTGAAGATACGGGGAAGTAGAAGATAAATATATTTATTTTTAGAAATTCTTTTTTAAAACAAAGGGATGAATTATTAAAAAAAAATAGAAGACAATTTTGAATACAAAAAGAATCTACAGGCTAGGACTTATATATCAGTAACTTAAAAACAATGCCCTCAAAATTCCCAGTGATGCGAATGGGTAATCTTGTGATGGGCTCACGCGTCTTTTCTGTAACATAACCTCTGGGTTCTTTGACGGCCAAGATTAATGGCAAATCTTTTCCAACCAAAATCCAAGAAGTAAAATATGATTAGGAAATGCAAATAAGATAGTTTTTAAAAGAATAGAAGTTTCAGTAAGCAGTATGGCAATTTAGGGAAAGTTATGTTTGGAAGAGATACGAGTGTGAATTGACGGCCTATCGTAAAGTTACTAAGATATCGAGCCATTACTACAAGGTGCATACCATTGCACGCGCGCCCAGGTGTTTCGTACCGTGATAGAATCTTATTTTGGATTAAGGTAGGACTGATTATTTGATATTAGGACTTGTAATATTATCAGAATTGAAAGTAGGCGGATAATATAATTATTTAGATAAGTGGTTAAAGTTACGCGATCCAGTTTAACTATTGCTGTATGTTTGGTTTATTAGATTCTCACTTATTAAAATTTATCTAAATTATTAGAGATTTAAGTTATATTCTTAATAAAGTCATATTAAGAATTATAGAATGTCTGATCATTTTGAGAATCCCACTCCTCTAATTCACACTGACAATCAAAGATATGGTCACCATAGAGCAACCATATCACAATCTCCTTGAACGAATGTGTACGTATGTCTGTGTGTAATGCGTCCAAAGGATATATAATCTATTTTTTATTCATTAAAATGCTATTACATCCTCTTTAGTGGTAGACTTAATTTTCTTAGGCATGTTGTAAATAAGATTGGAAACAATTTTGTGTTAAGTTTAGCGCACCCAATAATTAATTAGTCCTTCAATGATGCTAACTTTGCAAGTGTTCATAATTCCTTCTCGCACCACATTTCAATAAGTCTCAAAGTTTCTGAATGCCGATGAGAGATAGCAAATTTCTAGGCCATGTTAAATACAAAGAATCAATTTTCTTCTCTCGTCAAAAACAAGTTTTGTTTTGTTTTGTCGATGAGCAGTACAATGTTTTGAAATTGGGGTTGCCTAATTTACCTTTCATCTTTAAAGAATGAAGACAAGGCGAAAATTCCTTTTCTAACAATTTTTGAATCTTCCTAGATTTCCCGCGACTAGGTCCATTAATTAAAGAACCCGTTTCATCCTTGTAAGTCGACTCCTTCCACACACAATCAACATTATTCAACCCTCTTTCCGTAGAACTAATTGGACACATTCATATTCGAAATAACTATATGAACACCTCTCAAAAAAGGGTTCAATTTTCAGATCAAATAACTTACCTCTATTATCAATAGTCTAATACTGATGCTCTGTCTTCTATTTTAGATGATAAGGTTAGTTTGAGAATTATTAGGGAGAGTACCCAATTAATTATACCCGATTCATGCAATTCTCATATCAGAGTTCAATATGCAATGGACTCACTAGCAACGTGTTATATCTGAAGCACTTGATAATGATTTTGGAAAGTATTAGTAATACCTTATTGTAATGTTGCGTAGACCGGGGCTCAGGGATTTTATGCTACCAGTTTCAAAACGCCAGAGCGTTCTTCAGAAGCAATGGAAATGAATTGCAGAAAAACAATCCTTGAAATACAGGATAAAACCAAAAAATTCGCTTCATAAGTCCCTGTAGGTTTTTAAACATTCCACAGCACTCGGACTCAACTATCAATGTCTAAAAGACAATTATGTTAAAAATTATTCACAAGCACTTGCTCGTCCTATTCAGCAGTCAAACTAAGAGCTGGTCAACTCTTCAATGACCAAAACAATACTAACTCAGTGTCGGTAAGCGACTCCCTATTTATAGGCCGGGGCACGGATCTTTGAGAAAGATCCGCTTACGTCATAGATCGTGGTATTAATTGATTTCTCCATTAATTCCAAAAACATCCATATGGTCGCGTTGTCACTGACATGAGTGCCAAAAATTATGCCAACTTCCTTCTATCACCAACATTTTGCCAAATTACTATCGCATCATCAAATTACTGTAAGGAACGACGTTGCTTGCGAATATTACAAATTTAACATAAAATAATTACAACAGAAAGTAATATTAACGTATATATAAATTATTGACACTATTTGATCCATTCATGACACAAAATTTGTAACACTACCATACGTTTATGATCAATATTTTACATTCTTTTTATATTTACCCTTAATATCTCAATCGATTTTGATTAAAGCTAAACTTTTTCCTTAGAATTGAACGTTTGGATTCTAGAAAGATGCATTACAAGTAATTCTAATACATCTTTTAACCCTTGCAGGCGCTTTTGTTCAAAAACAATAATTCTCTTTTGCCATATTGTTATATCTCCTTTATGGCCATTAGTTAAAACTAAAATATATATGAATAAATTCATACTATTGCATTTCCAAAATATTTAGACATTCCTAATAAATACCAAAAAGTTGCATTGTAGTTGATGTGAATAATAATTACTCCGCATGCTTTTAAATTTCTCCATCCACTCTATTTCTTGTCCAATATGTTTATATACAGTAAGTATTTATGTCTTTTTAAATATTTGTAAGCTCACTAAACAATCACTGAAATAGACATAATTATATTTCAGAAAAAAGAGGGAATATGGTTGAGAAAGGCAGCAAAATTCTCTTTTTCCGAATACAGTTTCTTAATTAAAATAGTTTTGTATTTCAGAAAAATTAATAGAGTATAATAGCATAATTATACAATAACATAACGGCAGTTCAAAATAGTGAGAAGGAATTTGATGTTAATCAGAGTGTAGGAAACAAAAATCTATTTTTTATTTACTTTTTAAAATAATATAAGGCTTTACTACAGTACAATTTTATTTTTATACACTTAACTTACAGTACCCATTTTGAAAGTTGATTTCATCTGAAGGGAGATTGAAGTTACTATTACTTTGCGAAAGGGCTATTTTACAAATATATATATATATATTCCATATTTTAAAGAAAGTTCTGAAAAAGAAATAAACATCATTTAAAAGGTTCTTTGTTTGTTTACTTTGCATACTACCCTTTTGGTCCTTTTTGAGAGAGGTATTTTGCTTAAGATATAAATCTTATCCAAAATAACCAGAGCTCAAAAGCCGTCTCTTTCTGATTTCCGAGGGCAAATCTCACAAAGCAATAGTTGCTTCTCTTTTAAAAACAAGTTTTAAGAAAGAGAAACAACGAAAAGGATTGAAGTGCTCTTTGTAGAGGAAAGTTTTCCTCTAACAAAAAGTTATTCCAATTCTCGAGAGAGCAGCGTCGAAAATTCCTTGAATGGCAATGCAACTCTTAGGGAAAAAAAAAACTATCTTCTCTTTCACGATGACATTTAGATATACATCGTAATAAATGCTCTTTACTTTTTGTACTCAGCAGAGTTCTAAAGAATATACGCGATGTAATTTTTCACACTTTGTCCATTAAGAACGACTTGTCGTACATCTGGATTAAAGTGAAGGATATCCAATCATTTAGTGGTGTGTTATACACACATATATATACATATATATATATAAAGAGAGAGAGAGAGGGAGAGAGAGAGAGAGAGAGAGTTGAAATTCTCTATCGAAGAGAGATGAACACTCGACAAGAGCAAAACTGAAATCTCAAGACAACCAGACACTGAATCATAAATGAGAAATTAAAAATATAATAGGGTTTAAAATATAAAAAAATGGATGCTACAGTATTATATACACTGCTGACATAGGACAGCTTATACATAAAATAATTTATATAAAAGTAAGGTTGAACATCTTTTGTGGCCAGCCAACTTTCCTCCTGAATGTTAATAATACTTAGCAAAACCTATTGAAAATAATTGACAGAATATCTAAATCCATTACAAGATAAAGGTAACTTACCAAAAAATTGCATTCAAGAATGCAGAGCCCGTGATAAATCTGAGTAGAATAAACAAGGTATTGCCACATTCCGAACACAATAGCAAATTCAAAGCATGGGAATGGCTGAATTGTAGCACTTAGAAAAAGTATGAAAGGATAGAAATAAAAATTTAAAATAGAGTTTACATACTATCAATACTTTGAGGACACTAGGATTATATATGAATTAAAAAATAACAATAAGTAATTTTATCTAATATTAGAATTTGGAGGTAGATATATCTAGGAAAAATGATACATTTATAATAATAAACTATTATTATTCTAATAAATTTTAATCCTTACTATTTAGAATTTCTTTATTAATATAACTATTAATAATATTTATTGGGTATTTTTGAATTATAAGCAATATTTAGTAAAATGTTTATAGTTTTTTTATTTTTTCTGATTTTTTTGAAACTAGATATTTATTGCGCTGTATATAATTAATAACAATAATTTTGAATAAAGAAACATGTACATTACTCTCCCAATGAATATATATACTTACATCATGTAATACTTTATGGGTACGATTCGCAGTCTGGGTTTAGATTTCTATGGGATCAACGCTTTTGGGGCAACACTTCATGAAAGAAGTATTATTATATTTGACTATTACTCCTGATACTCATGTATTACATACCAGTAAGAGAACAGCAAGTGTACATCGGTTAAAAATAACGTTATGATTTCTGAATTTTATTACACTTACACTATGTATTAACTATTCATTAAATTGCAGTCAATTAAAAATATTGTTGTTTCTTATCCCACTTGATCGACAGAAACAACTAGATCAAGTCCATGAACCCGTGACTTTTTAAACAATGAAGAACTGTAGCAGGACTTAAGAGCAGCTGGATCTTAAGGCAACCAATACAAGCCATGATGTGGGCAGGAGCGGCTTGGGTCACATTGTAATTTCGACAGGGAGAGTTCCACCACATGCCATTGACCTCGAGTATGTCCACTGCGAAACCTAGTACGAGTAGTTTCAGCTCACCTAAAGCCGGTCCAAAACAAAACAGCACCAGGAAGGTTTCCTTCATACCTCTCCTGCATGGCGGCCTACTTCTATTGTTACAAGCTTTTATTTAACTTGCAATGTAATTTGCTCGGGTGGAATCTTGCAACTCAATTTTGAAGCTGAAGTATTCAACCGATTAAACCGCGATCACTCGCGCGGGGTGTTCTGTACATCCCAGCAATAAGAAAATCCTCCGAGAACTCTAAAAAGAAGGCGTAGAAATACGATTTTTTCTGTAGCTGCATATTTTAGATCATTGAACCTTCAGGCTTGATGCAATCCGTCTTTCTCGAATGATTGGAATGTAATGATCTTCAAAAGTTTATCTGGGGGGGCTGAGAACTCCCGCGAGAAGTTGAGCATTTGTATACAGTCTGCTCTGAATGCTTGGAAAATGATTAAAATATTATTTTCCTACTTTCTACTATCATTATCTCATTAATTATAAAGTATATTTATTACTGGTATATACGTTTTATACTGGTTTATGAAAAAATATAAAATTATGTGTTTTAAAAGGAAAATTTTGTATGTTTAGTTTAAATTAATGTGTTAGTCTCATTTGTATGCAATAAATTTAATAATTTTATTTGTATAGTACAAAAAGCATCTTCTAATTTATAAATATGTATCATAATGACTTAATTTTATTTTCATAATTAAATACACGTGTTAAAAGTTTGGGGTGTTCTCTACACCCCGCGAGTAACGACGGTAGCAAAAACAGGTGCGAGTGACCGCGGGTTAAGATGAAATTTTGTATACACGTTTATGTAGTTTGGGTGACAATGCATGTTTGTTCATTTACATTCCAATATTGCATTAGTTAAAAAGATATTAATTAAAAACCTTAAAACGCAGAATTGTTTTTCCCCTGTTGTCTTTTTATTCTGCCTACCAGCTTAATGGATTGAGCTTAAAGGCGTTCCAGTTTTTCGAAGTTTTTAAAAAAGTCATCTAATTCTTTCTATCAAACTCAGACAAAAAATAATTGCATAATGGGAAAGAGCATTTATTTCGCCATGATACGGTATACTATTTTTTACAAAATAATGATATTTTCTTTTTTTACGATTTTTTTCTGAAATAAGTCAAAATTGATGCGTTTTATGAAAATGATTTGTAAATAGTTCCGTATGAATTTTTTTTCCGTGTTAATAAAATTGATATTCTGCACTATAAAAGTTCAGGCTTTTCTCTTTTAGAATCAGTCATTTAAAAAAATATAATGCCGAAAACTTTTTTTGTACGATTTTTCAAAAAATACTCACATTTTTAATTAAACATTAAATAACTTCATCATTTTCAAATATAATTGCACAAAACTTTGTTTTCCTTTGTAGAATAGTATTATCCAAATTCTGTACAAAGACTGAAAAAATTGGCTTAAAATTACGGATTAAATAATTTTTTGTGTGTGTGTGTTCTTTGTCGTTTTCAATATCGTGTTATAGTAAAAGCAAAAAAAAAAAGTTTTAATATTTTGATTAATTTTGCTTTGTCCAATGTTGTTTTGGTCTTACAGTGTTTATCCCCGTCCCCCATTGTCCTTTTGTTGCGGCTCGAGTAAAATATCTATCATGTGTACGGGGCCTGGCGGGAAAAAAAGATTGAGTATTCCTGAGCTAGACTGTTCAAAATTAACCGGTAAACAACCTTGCACCAATGATGCGTTGAATGAGATGAACAAACTGAGAAACCTGTCTAGTGATAACTAAAAAGTAAATTAAAAGTAAAAAAAAACAACTTTTTTTAAAAAACAAGCTTTTATTTAAATGTTCTAAAAAGAATAAAATAAACTTTTCTTTTAAAACTTTTTTTAAAAAACAAGCTTTTATTTAAATGTTCTAAAAAGAATAAAATAAACTTTTCTTTTAAAACTTTTTTACTATCAGCTTATAACGTCATTACACAATTTATGATATAAAAGCTTGTCGCGAGATTTACCTGTGTAGATAAACAAGTAAATTAAATAACTTGATCTGATTGATTTTAGGTTTTAAAATTTTTAAACTAAATAAATATACGAGTACTTTAATCTCGCGACAAGCTCTTATATCATATACGTAAATTGTCTAATGACGTTATAAGATGATAGTAAAAAAAGTTTTAAAAGTTTATTTTATACTTTTTAGCGCATTTAAATAAAAGCTAGTTTTAAAAAAAGTTTTTTTTTTACTTTTAATTTATTGCATTAAAAATACTAAATTGATTTCGCACTTCGTATGATTTCTATGTATGTTAAATGACATAGGTCTATTTGACTGAGATGGGTAAAATTATACCTTTTCCCTTTTTGATTATATCGAAGGAATGCATATTTTTGAAGACTACGTATAATTTAGACTGTAAGAATTTAAATTGGTGAAAGATTTAGTGTGATCCAATTTAGAAATTTGTCGAATTGACACATACAGGGTAGAAAAATTAAATTCCGGCTGAGATGTTACAACTCCAATAGGCTTTGTCTCAGAGAGAGTTACATTTAATACAAAACCAACATTCTCTTACAAGCCTTTCCCAACCTGAACGAATGTTTATTTCGTACCAGATTTAACGATGACCGTAGTTGTCAAGCGGTTATAATTGAGAAGTTTGTGAAAAGAGGATTTAAAAATTAATCCGATGTTTCAAAAATCGATTCCTCTAGGTACATAAGTTTAGTTTCATGTTAGATTCCACTAAATCCTTAAACTCTTCAGATTACGAAAAAAATTATGGTCAAGAAGTACTTTAAAGAGTCTTCCACCCCTTTTAATCAAATTTTAGTTCCTTTCTAGTCATACTAGTGTTTAATTCACAAAAAGGTAAATTAAAATCGCAAAAGCTATTCAAATATTTCAAAGGGAGAATTGAACAGTTTTGTGTGCGTGTGTATGTTTCTGCTGTATTAATAATACACTTATAATAATTTTTTTATTTTGAAAAGAGAATTTTGAGTTTTCCATGACTTGTATTCTTTCCTTGCGTGCATTAATGACAACTCCGTTGAATTTTACTAATGCTAACATTGAAATTCCAAGTTTAATAATTAAATACATACGCCTTGGTCCTTCTCAGAACTTACCCCTAGTAATTTTTGAAATACGTGGGCATTTTTATCTTCTTTGTCTTAGTCATTTTTAACATATTACTGATTTTTAAGAGTTTTATAAAAAAATAACACTATTTGCTTGCGTATTCCAAACAATACTATAGAAAAAAATTTCTTTGATGATTATCATTGATAACAATTATCATTTTCTGAATTGTTTACTTGCTGCAAAAATTCACAAAATTTAGAATTATGGACATCTTGATTTATTTAGGGGGAATTCTATTGCAATTTTCCCTCTTCAACGGCATTCTTATTGAATCACTTAAGACTGTTTTCGGTAAAAGTACGAGAGCTTGAACTAAACGTGAAGCACATTTTCAGACAGAAAAATGCCTCAATTTCCGTGGAAATTTGCAATATCTTAGCCCATACCTCTGTTAACCATATAGTGTTTTTAAAAATTTCAAAATATTCCATGAATATTTACTTTTTCGTTTTAATACGTGAAGACGTAGCCCGTTTAACATTACGATATAGGAGAAAAAGCACGAAACACATTTTATACCAGAAAAAATGAGTCAACACGGTTAAAAATGGGAAGTATGATAAAAAATACTGCTCTTTAAATAATAGTGAAGCCAGAATATCATATTAATTTTTACTATGATAATAATCCTTAAAGCGCATCTGTAAACCCTGATCAAAAGTAATTTTATAATTCAACTTAATGACAATAATTAAGTATTATCTGAAATAAAAAAATTTCTGTATTGTTCTAAGAATATTCTATTACTGTTTTTTGATATAAAGCTTGAATAAGTTGCACGAAACGTAAAAATACGGCATATTTTGCTGAGAAAAATATATATTTAAAACTCTTTAACGCATTAAGATTTACTGCAGTTTTTTTCATGCAATATTTTTTTTTGAATCACTACATTGAAAATTAAGGGGTATAAATAAACAAAATACACAACTTTGGGAAATTTAATTATTTAGAGCTAATTAATTAATTAAAGATATTCAACTGTAAAATTAATTATACACATTGTTTACTTAAAATAAATAGTCATATAGTTTTCTAAGGTCTTCAATAACATGCAAAAAAATAAGACGATTAAATTTGACATTAACTAATGTTTCGGAGCAAAAATCACAATCTTCGCAATGTCAGCTGAAAACGTATTTCTGCTATAAAACTATTCACCTTTCCCGCTATAATACTCATCATAGAGTATCCATGCTGCCATATATCTTGGAAGAGTGGATTTAAAAAAATATTCTTGCTATGTATTGTCAGAGTATTCGTAAAAATTTTTATTCTATGTAGTTTTAAAGTGAGTGGTACTTATATGTACCGTCGGTAGATAAATAAAGTACAGAAAAATTCTATTAGAATAATTAATTTCGTTTCTTAATCAACCAAAAGTTTCAACTTTAACTAAGCAATCGGTTTTATCTAGCTTTTACTAGGCAGTCGCGTAACTTTTTTATGGACTGTTTAATAAATACATTGCAATTTTCTTCATGAATTGAAAGTATATACTTCTAACTCTGATGTTTATAGTACAAAAAATAAATAATTGCATTACTTCATGAAATTAAAACAGTTTTAGTTTTTGATGTAATTGAGCTATGACCTACATACTTCAAAAACAGTATCCGAAGAAAATTGTAGTTTAAAAGAACGAATCGCGAATATAAATTCGAAAGATTTAAGAACAAAGAGAAGCAATTTCAGAGAGAATTCCGTTACTAATGAATACTGACATATTCTCATAAAAAACCGTTATTTTTATTTCCTCGACACACGTAATTTATCTTTCGAAATAATTCAAGCATCCTTCAGTTCATCTTGCTCCTACTCAAAGCGTGTCTTAGCGCATCTTACTCTCCATCAAACAGAGACAGATAAAAATCCTTCCACCCCAAACTTCAGTTTGCATAATTAATTCGTTCATTGACTTTAATTAAACGCATTATTCATTATTGAAAACGCTTCAATGAATTGATGAGAAGAGTTTTCTCACAATTCAAACAGAGCTTTCACTGTGACTGTAATCGTGGTTCGAAGGCAAACAATCCATTCATTACCAATTCCTGGGAGCTTTATTTGATTATCTGCAGTTAGGAAGGCGAAAATATGATGAAGGTTAGATGAGAAATAATAATAATAGTAATAAATGATAAAGTAAATAATTTTCAGTTTAGGAATTCAGAACTTTATCTAGTTAATAAATTAAATTTTCATTTGCGGTAATATGAATTTATGATTAGTTGACAAACTCGCTGTAAAGAATAATAGTAAATGATAAATTGATTTAAATAATATGTATCTTTCCACTCGTAATTTCTTCTAGAAAAAAGTAATAGCCATTAAAGCGTATTTATATTACTGCATACACGTTAATTTATCCGTCACTTAAAAATATCTTGTAACTTTCTTGAGAAAATAAGTATACAAGCATAATTATTTGATAGATTCGTTCACCTTTTAGAAATTATTGATTTTTTAAGAAAATGCGTGTTCAAAGTATACGATTTTTTCCCACTCCATGTTTATGTTTAAGAGTAAGTAAGCCATTATTGATAAACTACTTAATAACACCTTTAATTTTATTACCATGGGGTTCAGTATTATTCTTTAAATTTTCTCTTTGTTTTGTTTCTTAGGGGTGTTAACTTTCTCTAGAGGGACTGAAAATATAAACAATATTCAAATATATATAACTCTTTGATATTAAAATTAAATAATTCGAACTTCTTACGCATTATTTATAAAAGAATGAGACTTCAGAAAAGTGTAAAATGTTTAAAGTATGATCATAGTTTTAAAAATTACAAGCATATAAAAAGAAGAAACATTTGTATAAGAAATATTAATTAAGTTTTACGTTGCGCATGCTTTTTTTTAAAAAAAAACAATATCTTTAATTACTAGCAATAAGTTGATTTTTAAAGTTAAATATATCCTTATTACACTGTAGTATTTTTATACAAAAAGAATTATAAAATATATTTTTTAAAAACTAAAAAATTACATTTTCAATTTTTTTTTAAATTTCAATATTTTTCAAATATTTTGAAATACAAAAAGACTTATTATTCTTGAATTAAGTATGATTTAAAGAGTTTGATACACTTTGTAATTCAATAAAGTTTTATACATCAAAGGCTAATATTTTCGAAAATAACGAGTCAAATGCAAAAATTACTTAATATTTATTACAAAATTATTTCTTATTTTTATACGCTTATTATTTTTAAAATTATAATTATATTTCAAACGCTTTGTACTTTTTTGAAACCATAATCCGTTGTAAATAATGTGTAAAAGATTCTAATTATTCAATTTAAATTTAAAAGAGTTATACTTCTTTGAAAATTGTTTATATCTTCATACCTCAAGACAAAATTAACTTCCATGAGTCCCCTTTTAAGAAAACTAAAATAAATCGAACATAATTTAAAATAGTTCTTGTAAATTTTTCTAACAGTTTTTTTCAACCGTTTCAAATTTTTTTTCGCGATATTAAAATGCAGAAATGCGGTTATCAATTTATCTATCATTAATTGTAGGTTTAATAAAAACTAGTTTTTGTAAAAGGCTTGATTAACATTAAACTCTTAAAATATTTTTTTCAATAATAATGTAATTATATCCTGGCACTTTAAAGAAATTATAATACAAATATTTTTTCAGCCATGTAAATTGTTTTAATGCTTTTAAAAGTAATATAATATGTGTTGTAAAGTTATATTTCTTTAGATGTTTATAATAGTATGTCTAAATTCTTCAAATGCTATCAGAAGCATTTTCTATTTGATAGATAACTTAGTAATAAAATATATTCCATGATCTTATATTAATGAAATTCGACAGCCATATTTTTATATGTATTTTTAAAAATAAGTATGTAATGAGTGTCTTTCCTCAAAATGTCTTTCTCTTTTAAATTATTTTATAATCTCCTATAATAACACCTGTTGAGATCTTTTATGTATCTTTTGTGTTGAGGCCATCTATAATATGTTGAGGGTGGGAAGTTAAACTTTTATATCCATTGCATGTATGATCTGTTCTACAGTTTTATAAGCTTATTACATTTAGATGTGGATCTACCAATGTTTATTTTTTCATTTAAAGCTATTTTAAGGATTTTCTTAAATGAGAATATATACATATAATATATTATTTTAAATGTTCGAAAAATTAATATTATTAAATTTATCCATTCATAAACGCAGTGAAATATCGTGTTTAATAAATAATATTTGTACTGATATTTATTTGTTAATGCCTTAAATAATTGTGAATATTTTAGTAGCATGTATTGTATGACAATCTGTAGTGGTCTTTATTTAGTAGTATTTTATTTATTTAATACTTTTTCCTAAATATCTTTTATTTATCTCGCGTGGAATAATATCCACCTTGGCTTAATCGCTCTATCACGGATAGCTTCATACTCAATGACGGCTTTCTTCTCTTAATTCAGTTCACACGTTTAAACTCAGACTAGCATAATCACTTCCATATAGGTCATATGCTTATGTTAAACTTTTGCTATTTAAAAGGTTTCCCATTTGAATATTCACGCTTTGCTTCTGGATTTGGTTGGAAAGAATTTGCCTTTTTCGCCCCCAAAGAACCCAAGAGAATTTTTTAGTGGAAAACGTGATGAGCCCGTCACATAGTTCATAGTTCCTTATATATATATATATCATTTTCATAACTCAACAAAAATCAAATTTCTGAAAATTCTTGTATAAAAATATATAATAGTATTATATGAATTATTCTGAAGATTACTTGCATTGTAAGTCGAAACCTTGTTCATATCTCCAATTTTTACAGCTTCTTCTTTTCTCTTATATACTGTGTTAAAATATTTATGTATAACTGGTATTGTGCAAGAATCAAGTATATACGAATAAATATCATTGCAAATAAAATGAAATCTAACTAATAGCAGTGATATAAATGAAGCAACCATCTCAAAAATAGTTAACGATAAATTCTACAGAGGCTAAATATACTACTACAGTTAAACAAAACCACAGAAAAGTTAAGAAGCTATTAGAAGTAATAGTCTCAAAATTCGAAAGTAGAAAAAAATATAATTAAACTTATGATTAATTTATAGAAATGTCTAAATAATCAGAACAACAATACGTACAATGAATATATATATATATATATATATATATATATATATACAAATTTTAAAAAAAAAATTTAAAAAACAAAAAAAAAAAAAAAAAAAAAAAAAAACAAATACTGCTTAGATTGACACAAAATATGGCAGTAAAGTAGCACATATATTTATACATAAAACAAAATCAATAATTATATACAGAAATGAAAACAATATTAAATTTTTGTAAGTTATCAGATAATGTCATAATGGAGACTTAAACAGAATTATGCCTAAAGTAAAAATAAACAGCATAAAATGAAAAAGGAGGACATTAATAGGGTATGTGATCCCCCTAATCTGTATGCAAAGTTTACACCTTCTAACCATGCTTTCAATTAGGTGGTCAACTACCGAAGAATTAAGCAATCGCCATTCTTCTTGTAGAGCAGTTTCCAACTCAATAAGAGTGGCTGGAGGTGGGAAACGCGAAGGTACAGAACAGCCGAGAGCATCCCAAAGATTTTCAATGGGATTAAGGTCGGGCAAATATGCTGGCCATGCCATACGCGCAATCTCTTCACTCTACAGGTAGTCATCGACGACGTCAGCTCTATGGGGACGTGGTTATCGTCCATTAAAACAAAAGTCGGGCCAACTGCTGCAGCGTACAATCTCACAAAGGGTTCTGGGATTTCATCTCGATACCGGACAGCCGTCACAGAACCCTGTTTAAAGATGTGCAGGTCGGTGCGGTATCCTAATGAAATCCCTGCCCACACCATAATGCTTGTGCCTCGGAATGCGTGATGTTCGGTGATGTTTTGGGGCTGATTGCGTGTTCCTTGTTTACGCCATATTCTTATACCCTTGTCATCTGGCTCCTGAGAAAATCTTGACTCATCAGTAAACATGACATTGCCCCAGTCAGACACTGTCCAATTGCCATGGTTCCGGCACCACTTTAATCGTGCCCCCCTTGATTGGACGGATAGAGGAACACAAACTCGAGGTACCCGGGCATACATTCCATTTATATGTAATCTTCGGCGTACAGTAGCTGCAGATATAGCCTTACCAATGGACGCTGTAACCGTAGATGTCACACGTGTGGAGGGCACTCTGCGATTCCGCTTGGCTAAAATAGTAATATATCGATCTTTCGCGGGGGTATTAACCCTTGAGCGACCGCCTACGGGCCTTAGGACATCTGTCTGTGTGGTTTGGAATTGTTTCCATAAACGTGAAATTACAAAATGATGAACGCCGAAGAAAAGAGCAACATCTGTGATCGACTGTCCTGCTTCGATGCGCCCCACAGCACGCCAGCGCTCAGAATCTTCCATTCGTTTTCTGGAAGTCATAGAAACACGTATGTCTTGAAAACAAATTGTACGAAAGTTTTAAAAACCTTCTATCAGCACTTACAATCAACTTCTGTAACCTTTCATAAAGCTGGCTTCTTATAAGACTGCCCTTTTTGCATATTTCTTGACATGAAAGCCCGATTGGCTGTTACCTAACATTTTTGCATACTTCCATCTACCTCTGCAGCGAATTGCATCCTCTTCAATTCTGATTGGCTTCCGGAAATTAGCATTTTCCTCTCCATGCTTAACTTTTGGAAGTGAGTGTATATATATATATATATATATATATATATATAACAAAGGCATATACAATATTAAAATAATACACAATAGAGAGATACAGAAAAACATAAGCAAACTGAGGTAAATTGAAAGTTAAAAATGAAATGATATGGATTAAAAAAAAATTAGTGGAGTAACTTAAAACTAGAAATAAATATAAAATATATACATAAATATTTAATACAAAAATAGACCAAAAAAATTTACAAATAGTCAATAGAAACTGATGTAATCAATGGGATAGGGGATCAATATTAAAATAAGAATATCAAAATTAAGAAAAGATATTTATAATCAGAGATTTCATTGGAATTCTTTGTTTTCTCATTTCTTTGAAGCTACGAAAAGAAAAATGAGAGCCGAAATGTTATGCTTCATGAAAACAAAGAGCAGATGCTGCTAAAAATTTCAAATATATGATACACTGATTCCCAAAAAGCAATTTCCTTACAACACACACGCACACGCACGTACGCTCGCATGCACACACGCACACAAAACTGTTTTGTCTTTATCATGTTGTAAATAGCTGCAGCTCATATTTGTCTTTGTTGTACTGTTCATTTTTATATTTGTTTTTTGAAATGTGTGTGCCCTTCTACAAGATTAAAAATGTGAATTAAAAGGTACCAAGTTCCCTCAAATATGCCATGGCAATATAAACAAAATATTTAATAATCAAGAAACAGCCTTCTCGGTGAAGGACATTTCATATATATATATATATATATATATACATATAGTATAGTAAAAAATACAAGATACCAAGTGAAAATTTGTATAACCTACAATGCCGAAGAAGAAAGAAATTGGAATTAAAGTTACATAACAAATGTAGATACAAAAGAGTCATTGGGCTAAAATGGAAACCTGTTATGATTTCTAAGGCTGTCGCTGAATTACGTCAGCGATTTAGTGTTAAGTAATGGTTTATATATCCACTTTACTGGTACAGCAGAAATAATCGACATAATAGAAAACACAGAGCCAAGTTGAATATATATATATATATAGTCTAAATTCTCTACTAATGAGAGATGAACATTCAGCAAGCAAAACAGAATAGGAATTACAAGATAACCCGACATTGAAGGATAAATGAGAAATTAAAATTATAATAGGGTTTAAAACATAAAAGTTGGATTCTACAGTGTTATAAACATTGATGACTAAAGACAGCTTATATATAAACTAATTGATATAAAAGTGGGGCTGAACATATTTTGTGGCCCTTCCCATTTTATGTTAATAATACTGGACAAAAACCTATTGAAAATAATGGATAGAATATCTAAATCCATTACAATACAAATGTAACTTGCCAAAAAATTGCATTCAAAATGTAGAGCCCGTGCTAATTTTCTAAGTACAATAAATATGTTATTGCCGTATTCTAGACTCAAATGCAAATTCAAAGCATATGAATGGCTGAATTGTAGCACTCAGCAAAAGTATGAAAAGAATGGAAATAAAAAACTAGAAAGAGAGCTTACATTCTACCATTACTTTAGGGATACAAGGAAATATATATGGATTAAAAAATAACAATAAGTAATTTTATCTAATATTAGAATATGTAGGTAACTATATCTAGGAAAAATGATAAATTAATATACGAGAACTCGTATTAATAAACTATTATTCTAAGGAATTTTAATCCTTACTATTTAGAATTTCTTTATTCATATAACTATTAATGAAATTAATTGGGTATTTTTGAATTAATCAATATTTAGTGAAATGTTTATAGTATTTTATATGTTTTCTCACTTTTTTAAACTAAAAATTTTGATTGCTTTGTATATAACTAATAAATATACTTCTGAATATAGAAACATGTACATTACTATCCCAAATGAGGAACTTTTATAATAATGAATTTAAATTCTTCTCTTTTATCATAAATATTAGTAACTATAACATTATCTTAAATTTTGATATGTATATCAAGAAAATTTCTTCATTATTGTTACTATTTGTCTGTATTAAATTATGATATTGTGGATAAAAATTAGTGTTATATTTAAAATTGTCTTTCTTGCCAAAAATAATAAGATCATCTATATAACGAAAAATGTAGTAATCAGAATAATTAATGGAACTATTTTCAAAATAATGTAAATATTAATGGTCCAGACAGTTGCTAGCAGGATCACCTTGTAGCAAACCTTTAATCTGTTGATAATGGTTACCATTATAATAGATGTAGTTCTCTTTCAGTACAAACCTAAGTAGAGAACCAAATCAATCATAAATAACATTTTTAAATAAATTATCTTTATGTAATTTTACAATTACATGAATCATATCATCAATATTAATAGAGTTAAACAGAAATATAATCTAAGCTATGGACTGAAGAAATCTTTTTATCTTTAATTTGTTCAATAAGTTCTTTACTATTTCTAAGTATGTCTGTGGATATAAGATTATTTATTGTATCTTGTAAAATTTCATGGAGAAATTTACCTGATTTGCTGATATATGTATTAAAACCATTAGTAACTGTTCTAAAATTGACTGAATGTTTATGAAATTTAGGAGTAAGAAACAAAATTATTATTATTAGTTTAAGTTCTTAATTGCTTATGAAAAGCCAAAATGTGATTATTACTGCGAAACTGCTGACTTAATAAAGTCTATATTACTATCGAAATATTTGTTAATCATTGAAATATAATAGTATTTACATATGAAGGCAAAATTTCCTGGCACTTTAAACTATAATAAATTTATCTGGCAATTTTTAATCTGATTTTTAATATTATTAAAAAGATATTATCGGTAACAAAGTTATATTTACTAAGCTGTTGTGTAATATTATATTTGAGTTCTGTGAAGGGCTCTAAAGGCCTACTATATTTAATAGCTATTTTGTAAATGAATTTCTCGATATCATTATATAATCGATATTTATAAAAATTATTATTATTATTGGAAATCACATTAGTCTAAAACAGTACCTTTATTCATTATATTTCTGAGATTATTGCCTTTTTACAAAATTGAGGTCACCATAGTATTATGCTTGTGATGTTTATCTATGAATTCTTTAAATTCATTGCAATTACACTTAAATGCTTTATATATATATATGTGTGTGTGTGATATATATGTGTGTATTTGTGTTCTTGATAAGAAAGCTTCATCATAAAATTTTCCTGAATGAAAACTATATTAAACTATCAAAGCAAATTTGTAACAAGAAAAAAAAACCTAAATAATTTTTTCTGTCGTACACATATAAAAATTGATTTCACACCCAGCAATTTGGGGAAAGGCATAATAAATTTAGAACTATTGATTAGCATTCAGTAGTATATGTTGTTGCCATATTTTAAAGTCATTTAGCACGTATGAAATGCTTCTTTTTTACAAAACAGGCTGTATACAACATTCAAACTAATTTTGGCACGGTTTTGTATTGTTCAGTTTTTTTTATCCACCACAGCTGATGTACAAAACCCTCAAGGAATAAAAGCCATTTCATAATTCCCAAACATTTCGAATAAGCAATCGAAAGACGCAGAAAAGGAATAAAAAAGAGCAAAACCCCTTTCTTCAGTTTATGTAACCACGAAACTTCAAAGCGCATAGTTTGGCATAAATATTTAAGTCGCATTACTGGACCGATAGGAGCAATTTATCTTGCAGCGTTTTCCATTCCTTTAAACGGGTTTTCGTTCTCATGTTCGATTCATTTTCTTTCTTGTGACTAGTAAAAAACATGTCCGAAAGTAAAAGTCAAGCAACTGAATTGCTAAGTGAACGGTCAGAACTTTCAGACAGACAGGGAAATACTTGCAATTCCAAATGAGGGACTGTTGCCAGAATATCTTTATATTTTCAGTTGATAGTTACAAAAGAACTCTGGACTTGTCTTGAGGATAATAGTTGAAAGGATTTACTGTTTGTTGATCTCTCCAGGTACTAGATCAATATTTTAGAAAGACTTTATAACGTTTCAGAGATATCAAATAAATAAAAGCAAGATATATATATATATATATGTGTGTGTATAACTTCTTAAGTTTGATAAGTTGTACTATATTAAGTAAATAAACAAAATTGACAAACTATAATATTTTTTCGACATTTTTTTAATAAAAATTATAGAATAAAAAGAAATATAAAATATATATTCTATAATGGTTAATTTCGAACAAAGTATCGGTAACTTTAATTAAGTTTTTCTTTGCGTTATGTGTTGAAATAAGAATGTTCTAAGAAAATACCAGACAGAAATAAAAGTTTTTAATCTAAATTTAAATCTCTGTCGTAAATTTGTCATTTAGAATGCTGATAACACCAAGTCTGAGATATTGAAATATTTTTATTAAACTGATTTAAATTTAATGGTAAATTAAATCGCCCAAAACTTCTCTCTCTTTCACACACAATCACAAATACAAAAATGTGATAGAAAATTTGAATTATACTCATTTATAATATAAATTAATCTAATTATATTCTTTTATTATATGAAGTAATTCGGATTTTCTTTCTTAGTTTTTTACTACATGTGCGTATTTGCTTATGAACAAAAAACCATATTTATTTATATTAATTTTATTCAGATAACTAAAATATCAGATTCCAATAAAAATCTATAATTCGATGAATATAAAAAAAGTTATTCAATTTTAAAATGAAACCGTTTTGCTGTGGTAAAGGAAATTTAAGGGTATATGTTTATTTTTTTCCATGGAAAGAAGTTGTTATGTAAATAAATAGGCAAGTTACATCGAAGAAAATCGTTATTTAATTTGGAACTCCCATTTAACTTTAATATGAGGAACGTTCCATGATAGTAAGATTCGTCATCTTTTTCGCTACAAAATTTACAACATGGCGTCATGAACTATGCCCTTTGTTTTATTTTTGGCACAGTCACAAACAACCTTGAGACAGATGTCGTAGCGTACAATCAGTCTGAAAGAACTGCTCTCTTAAAACCTGGGTGGACTGCACTATAAAAAAATGTCGCACAACCTGCTCCACCTCAACAATGATTTACAAAGAATTTTACCTCACCAAGGGGAATTTGGATGCTTCCACATCATTAAATTGGTTTTGATTTGTGGGGTAATGTGGTGCACACATGTCTCATGGCGTGTGAGTTTTTTGAATAGGACCACGTCTGTTTCGGTACTCCTTCTTTAACTTTTCCGCAACACCAAAACATCATAGATCATGGGATGGACCTGAGCACGAGAAGTGCACAATATGGATGTCACTCTGAATCCGTTATGCACTTGTCCTATAACACCATATCATGTACTCTAGTAATGCTGTTTTCATTAGTAAATGTGGAGGGATGCTAAGTTCGACCTTCATCTTTGATGTTTTACCTTCCTTCATTGTACCTGCAACACCAGTGAAAAACCATTTGACCAAACATGCCTTCTTCCCTTGTGTAGGAGTCCATGAATGATGAACAAATTACTCTTGACATGTTCGTTCATACCGGATAACATCACGCATTTCCAATGAAGACCATGTTGTCAGTACACATTTGCGTTTGTACTTAAGAGTGGTTTGTACTCAAACTACCTCTTGCACGCCAGTCCACTGCTACTCTCTCTTTTTCGATACTCTACGTATGCGTCATTCCTCTTACGCTGAAGCTACTTTCATGGTTTAAACAGAAAAGAATGTAGTTTCTTACTGTGATTGTTAATTTAACCTGGTGAATAATCTTACTTTTCAAAAAAGAGGACGAAACTTACTTTCAAAAAGCCGTTTGTACGATCTTTTCTGGTGGGAAAACGAATAACACACACGGCAAAAGATGCAACTGCTCTGATTCAATTCCATCCATCCAAATTAGTAGTTATCACAATTTCGCAAAATGCAAATAAACGCACATTTACTGTATACACATTTGAGCCCATTCTTGGTTACCTCCATCTTTTTTTATATAATATAAAAAGAATCCTCTAGAAACTTCTAAATGATTAATTTAAGAATCAGATTTTGGCTCCGGATGAGAAATGAAAGCATAAAACATAAACATTTAAAAAACTTTTTTCAAAATTCCCATAGACAAAATAGTGTGCATCGTAATCAAACAACATAAATCTATTCTCAAATATATTTAATTAATGAATTTTAAAGAATAGTTTGAATATGAATACAATAAATTGCATGCTGTTTATGAATAAGCACACCGAATGATCTTGAATAGTCTACACACTAGGGATGCTCGCAGAATGTAGTTTACACTCTAACGTTAAAGGTCAATAACACTTTATCCAGACAAGGATTAAAAAATAATATAAAGCGCATCTATTAAGCAATTTCTCAGGATGATCCCCAACACAATGTAAATATCATACCCAATGCTAACTGAATTAAATGCTCAAATATTAAAAATAAGCTTCTTAATCATTGATCCAGCAAAGTACAGTCTTAACCAGGCTGTTGTTAACAGAATGGCGTTCTCCAGATAATCTTTGAACTTGAGGAACATGCGTGTAAAATCTAAAATCAGGAGAGCATAGAGTGTGTTGGAGTCTTCCTTACCTCTCTGGATCGATCAAAAAGCTATGAGAGGCTAGCACCTCTCTCTCCGGCATTTAGATGTGTAGGATGTAGGGAAGAAACACTCGACATCTATTTATTTATCACACAAAGAACATACACAATTTCAACTAATAATAGTAAGAGAATGTCGGAATTCTAACCACGAAATTGGAATAACGACGGTAAAACACAAATGATTAGGAGACTATCAAACTTGATCCTTACTTTATAAAGGATCTAACCTATCATTCGATTTAATCTAATATTAATTCAATCACAGTGAACAATCGTCACTTTAAAATTTTCTCCTAATGAGTTATTAATCACAATAATTAGAATATGATACCTGCAGTCGCAATCTCACCTGATTCGAGTATAACTCCTCTCCTACTCTATCTCAAGCTAGAAAACCTCGTCTATATATAATAAGCTAATTTAATAAATGTGAATAACACGAGTTGATAGCTCAAAGATTTCCCAAGAGGATTAATTGAAGGAACGCGTATAGATTTTCAACAAGGATTTAACCTTCATTTGACTGTTTGAACTATATTCGATACGGCAGAGCATCCGTATTCGTGTAAGCCATGCAAAACCGATTTTTTTTATGGTGAGTAACCATATAAGCGTTCCTTTAATGAAAACAAACAGCATATTGTGACACTTACTTTAACGTTGGAGTAAATTTCCAAATGAAGCCTGATTTTATTCACTGGTAGTAGTAATTTTTGCTTCTTTAACGAAAATGGAATTGCCAGAAGTCATAGACATCCGAACTAATGGTGATCTTATTGCGAAGTATTGACATCTTTTGAGGAACAAGTGTAACTTACTTTCAGAACGATCTACGTATATGAAAGAAATGTTATCTTGAAATTATATAAAATTGTGATATCATTGAATGTCTTCATATGCTGATCAAGCACTCATAATTGAATCCAAATACCTAATGAAATAATTGACAAAAATGCTTATTCATATCCAGCTCCCAAATTTTTTTGATTGCACCAGGATTACAATTTCCTGCCATTTATGAAGATATATGAATAAATTTTTACAGCTGTTATACAAGGTAAAAATCTAGAAAACTTAAAACAGCGTACACTTCTAATTAAATTTAATAATAAAATTATGCGACATAAATAGATGTTATGCTTAAGGCGCAAAAGCGTACAAACTTTTTTTTTTTGATATTTAGTTTAACTTAGATTAGAATACACTTATAAAATTGCTTTAAGAATATATTATTATAATGAAATTTTTTTTAATACAATATTTTGGCAAAAAATAAAAGTAGAATTACCTCTTTCAAAACATTCTTCTTTTATATGAAAATTACTTCTATCGTAATAATATTTTCCTTATATATACCAAATACTTCTCCAGAGAACCTGAACTAGGACTTTTGAAAAATTCCCATTATTCTCATAGTTACTTCTAATTAAAATTATAATCGATGTTTTTTTGTTAAACTTCTTCGATGTATTAAAATATGGATAAATCCTCTTCTAAGATTTATATTTTCACAAACTCCTAGTAAACAATTTCTGCACATAGGTCTGAATAATATATAGGTAAAGTATTATTATTATAGAATCATTTTTCATAAAAAAAAGGGAATACTTTGAAAATAGGTAATTTTCTGTGCCTTTTTGCCAAAAAAATTACATTTAAATAATGTTTTATTGTTATTATATTGTTAAAACAAATTTAAACGTGTATTCTTATCTAAGTGGCGCTAAATATTGAAAAAAAAATTTATTTGTACATTTTTGCAAAATCACAGTTGGAACGTAGTCGGATACCTTAAACATAACATCTATTACTGTTGCATAATTTTATTTTGCAACACTAATAGATGTTATGGTTAATAAAATCATTGTTTCGACCTTAGTCGGATACCTTAAGAAGAATTGACAGAAGCAGGATTTTCTCTGCATATTATGAACCAATATTAAATCCGTTTCCCTCTAGTATTAGATTTCTTTCTATATTAGAAGCAAAAATGTATTCAGACATGAAGTGCAATCGAGGAAAATACTGATAGACTGCATTGGAAAGAATTTCTTTTGTAGTAGATAATACATAAAAAAAAATATTCCTTTCGTCATAGAAAAGTGACAGATGTTGTCCATTGGAGCGGTAAGTCAAATCTGCCGAAAATTTAAATGTTGCTTCGCTCTTTTTGATCTTCCTTCCCGATTTCTGAGGGGAAGGAGAAATCCTTTGTAGAGCTTCTGTCATTCTGTGCAGTGCTTCCTCTACCAGTGGTATTATCGTTTCATTTTTACAATTGCTGAGCTTGCAAAAAGGTTGAAGACATTTTTTTTCGAATAAGAACATTGTATCGAATATTTTTTTTCGAATAACTATATATATTTTTTCTTGAACATCATTCCAATTCAGCTTATGTGTATTCTTAGTAGAATCCTTTTTCCCAGATGTTCTCTAAAAAATATCTATATTTTGGCATAGTAACAAGATGGTCTTTATTCTCCGTGTGTGAATTGGGATGATAAAAAAAGATATATATATATATATATATATATACAAATATACGTTTTCTGAATAGTAAACCTTTTCGTGATTGTTAATATTAGATTAAAATAACAGGATTTTGACACAAAAGAAAAAGAGATTTCATTATATTGATTCTATGGCCATTATGCATATAATACCTAAGGTCAACGTATAGATATAGGAAAGAATAATAAGAAATCTGCCATGAATGTTCGCAGCATGCAGCTCCCGTTAAATAGTTTTCATGGATACGGGTTCCTACTAAAGATGGATATTCATCTTGAACTTTATCACCGTGAGTGTAGCATTGCATTTCCTTGCGACTATCCTCTTCAACACCAATCTATCACGGTGCCTTAACTTCAAATTTCGTCCACTGTTGTGCTTTACAGAAGACACCTTATTCATGTTTCTGTAGGCTATGAAAACCCTTGACAGAGTGTTTCTTGAAACACCCCCAAGATTGACTGTTCCAGACACGGACGCTGCAGTAAGGCTAGTGCCAGTTATCATGACTCTTTTCACGTCGGAGAGATCGGGCATTATAACAATTTGCTAAGAACAATTTTCTCATGCAACACTCACACTGCAAAATGCTTGTTTGATACCTTCTCTTTCACCTTCAATAGATGCCACATGTAACAGGAAATGGTCTTTTTTCGACGGTCGAAGGACAACTCATTTTTAAATGAGTGTTCTTATTGATTTGCCCTATATCTCATGTTTCTCAAACTTTCAATTTTTGTGACCCAATATTCATTCATAATTTTCATCGCGCCACCCTCCATGCAATAACAATGCATTTAATTCAATAATACGATACTTTGACGCTAAAGCTACAATACGACTTTAAACTCTTAAGTTCCACTAGCGTATATAAACGTCTCACCAAAACATTAATTGCCCCGAACGTAAAAAACGTCTTTCAGAAGTACGATCTTTTCTGTGCACTGCTGTTCATGAAATTAATCCGAAGGATATGGAATGCAATAAAAAGACCGTGAGAGTGTTTGCGAAGGATTTACTCTTATTTCAGAGTTCTTCCTTACTCCATCCTCTTCATCCCCACCCCCTTCAATACATCACATACGCAGAAGCACGTGGAAAACGGTGGCACATTGGGGAGCAAATTGCGTTACTTTTAATTAACAGTTAAGGGGTTAATAATAAACAGTACAAGTCATAAAGATAAGTGTTAAAACTTTTGTATATAATTTTGTATATGAAAAGCTCATGGGATCATTGGTAATTACTAAAATTGTTCTTAATTAATCTCTGTAAATTAATTATAAAATACATCATGCAGTAGTGAGACATAAATAAGTGTAATATAGCAGGGTAAATGCGTATTTCATTTTTATTATGTCAGAAAGTTTTAGTTTGTTTACTTTCAGTAAATTAATAATTTTTGAAAAATAATCTTTTGTTTTCGATTTTTCAATATGCTCGCGCCCCTCTCGTAGAATTATCATGCCCCCTGGGGGCACCCTACTGTTTGAGAAACGCTGATATATCTGTATTAGGAAAGAATTTAAAAAATATATACGAAATAATATTTAGGAGTGTATTTGCCATGTAGCTAGAATGATGCACGTTAATTTCTTGAAAGGAAAAAAATGATCATGTTGACGTAGTTTGGAAGTTTAGAGAGAAGACTTTGGTGTCCTCCCTTTATATTTTTTTAAAAATTTTATTCTTATTTGATGAATCAGTCTGCTATTTACTGTAAGTCTAATTTTGATTTCAATCAACCAATTAAACAAAGTTATTCACAAAGTTTGGTCCTCACACATACATTGTTGAACATATATTTAAATCCAATCTTGAACCTAAATTCATAAAAACTTAATGTAGGCTTTTATAGAAAATCTTGTTTTTAACAATGGAAAAGTTTGAATTACGTAAGAAATTAACACCAATATAGTTTTTAACCAAATCTCTAATCAGCTGAAAACGAATAAACTTGAAATTTCAAATGAAAAACCTATTATGAATCATTCTGGTTTACAGCACGTGCAGGTACAGTGTTCTGCCTGAACGTTTTCTTGAAGTTTAATAATGTAACTATTAAAGGGGATGATTGTCCATTAAATTAAAGATATCTTGACTTAATTTTTGACCACCATCTCTCTTTCCTAGTTCTTTCAAATAATTTTTTAAAAGAGAAAATTGCTTTGTTTCCTCTAGAATTAAATATATTAGCTTTTTTATCGTACAAGGGGAGGGCACGACTAAGGAAATTCATTCGAGGACAAAAAAGATTTTGTGTAATAATAGTACTTCTATAGGATGTTCAAACGTCAATATAATAGCACCACATGGGCACTCAATTCTGAAAAAAGAGCCTTCGAAATTCATACTTAGCTTTCATACAGTTAAATTTGACTAGCTCCAGCGATGCAGTGACATAGGTGATGGTGTGCCTGCATTATGTGCGTTAGGTCGGGGTTCGCGAGACACGTGATTTAGTTCTGTGCCCTTTAAAAGGAATTGTTGGTTTGAGCAAACTTTTTAAATGTTATTTTTCATTGAAATCACAAGAAACAAACTTATAATAATTGTAACACAATATTTAAGCAATGAAGAAAAAACAACAACTTGGGTACACATAAAAAGAACTGCTTATTTGGTACAGTGGTTAGAGATGCTGACTGCGGTGCCGTCGGCCTGGGTTCGAATCATAGAGAAGGCACAGATGCTTGTAAATGCCATAAAATGCCTCTAAAAAGGTACTCTAATAGGGTACTCTAAAGAGGTGGAAGGGGAATAGAGGTGGGGCCTCTGATTTCCCCCGGGGTGTTTTTC
>BMAV01010429.1:0-12269 GCA_019973955.1 Trichonephila inaurata madagascariensis
AAAAATTTTTAAAAAGTAAACCCCAACTAGATCATTTATCTTAATTATAAAAAATTTAAACGTTCATCCTTCCTATACAAAATATTACCTTTGCAGAGTCTCCTTCCTTCAGTGATTGAGTAACACCTATAATTTAATTTTTTTGAACACCCTTTTTCCCCAGAGCTATAGGACATCTAACTCTTGACCCGAATGATTCCACACTAAGTTATCTCTAAACTTGCCCTCCTTTTTCCCCCAAGCCTATCCTATTAAAGTGTATCTTTTACATATTTGATCCGTTTATCTTTTTGGGTTTTTTGGGGTTTGGGAAAAGGGTTTTTCCCTTAATCTGGCCCGTCAAAGCATGGGTTTATTTAGAAGAAGGCCCGGAGGGCTACAACATTTGTAAAGCAAAATTATAAAACCGTTACCAGCTGGTCTTTTTAATACCGATTGTAACTACTTATCCGAATGAAATAGTTTCATTAGATTTGTTAGGCCCCTACCCAGTGTCGCGACCTGAAAGATATAGATATATTTTAATAATAACGGATCATTTTACCATGTAGTTGGAAGTAATACCCCTCAGAAATTCCGCAAAAAATTACAAATACCCTGTTTGAGAATTATATATCGCGATATGGAGCTCCTGTAAAAATGATTAGTGTCAAGGGTCCCCAATATGTATCCGAAGTTCTTGAGCATTTAAATAATAGATTAGGCATAAAACATGTCAAAACTGTTGTATATATGTAAGGCACCCGTTCAGGGGTGTTTCGCTTCTACACTATCCTCGCTACCTAGATATGTAGGAAGGAGTGAAGAAGCAGCCATATCGTTTATCTTAATACCCTTTTTAGCAAACAATATACAAAAATGTCTAATATTCAATTCAAGTGAATCAAAGTGAAAGGACACACTATTCGTATTACCAAAAAATCACGTAACCGACCCATATTAAACCACCAACTAATCTCGGGAACTACACAGTTCTTAAAATTCATTTTAACAGTCTTACCCTATATCTTGGGTAAAAAAACAACGCGCCTAATTCTAACTGACGTGGCTTTTATTCTTGTGGAATGGTATCCCCCTTTAACTTGATCCCAAAGGGAGGGATAAGATTAAATCTTGCCAGAATAGGGTTTTCCAACTACTCACTTTAACTTGGGAGGACTGTACATATAGACCTTGTATATTCACTTCTCATAGCCACCCCGCGTACGCTAAAGTTCTACTATTTATAAGATTCTTAATTTGAATATTCACGTTTCACTTCTCGAGTTGGTTGGAAAGAATTGCCATTCTGTCCTCAAAGAAACCTTAAGGGATAATTAGTTGAAATCGCGATGAGCCCAACACATATAGACTCCAGTCCAATAGAACGAAAAGAGTTAATCGTGATCTTTTTCAAATAATTGCAAATTTTGTAAATGATAATCATGATACTTGGGACCAGTTCCTACTCGAATTCGCCTACGCCTTGAGAACGGCGGTTCATGAGACCACTGGGAAAACCTCAGCAGAGTTATTTTTGAACAGAAAGTTT
The DNA here is from genome assembly GCA_019973955.1 of Trichonephila inaurata madagascariensis. Taxonomy (NCBI): domain Eukaryota; kingdom Metazoa; phylum Arthropoda; class Arachnida; order Araneae; family Nephilidae; genus Trichonephila; species Trichonephila inaurata. The sequence goes on from BMAV01010429.1 coordinate 1,532, forward strand.
ATTACCCCGTTTCAAAAACTTGTGATGGTGACAGATGCGGCAGAATTTGTGGTGGGCAATATTGAGAAATTATTTAAGGAGGCTAGACAAAATACTAGAATTAAACATGAAAAATGGGCGGCGTACTACAATAAAAGGAGACGTGAAGTTAACATCAGGGTCAACGATTTGGTGCTTTCGAAACGCATCCCATAAGCTCTGCAATGAAAGTGGTGGTCGCGAAATTCAAACCAAAGTTTGAGGGTGTCTATAGAGTCTTGAGTGTTCGAAATAATAAAGTTGTAATTTGGAAGGCAGGTAGAAGAACAACTGTTAATATAGACCAAGTGCGAATTTACCATCAGAGAAAAAGTGATGAGTGAGTGGTAGACGTTGATAGTTCATTTAGCAGTGGATCCTAATATCAGTCGAGTAGTTTGGAGGAGAATAGACCTAGGTTAGCTAGGTCATAGGGCTTTAGGAGTAGTGAGTCTGGTGAAAGACAGGTAGAGCAAGGGAAAAAGACAAGTCTTGCTGGGAATAAAAGTGGTAGGAGAGAGCAACGGGTGAATAAGTGCAAAAGAAGTAGTGGTTCGAATGAATCTTTAATGGGGTTTAGGCAACAGCAGTATCAGAAGACAAGACGAGATGTGATGAGGTACACGAGAAAGGTTCCTTCATCACGGTCTGCGGAACCGGAAAGAAAGAAAAAAAGAAAGCCAATCAAAGAGACCAACAAGAGAGCGTTGACGTTATCCTCCGCATGCACCAAGCAAGTTAAGAAAATTGTCAAAAAGTCAAAAGAGAACTTTGGGCAGGTTCCAGCCGAAGATTTAAGGCCAGGTCCAGAAGAAGGGTTGCTTCAGTCAAGCTGGACCCAGCAAGGAAGTTCAAGTCCATATAACCTCCGAAGCAGAAGAGACGTCACCAGCAAAGCCGCTTCCCGACCTTCAGGAAGAGCAGCGCAAGCCCAGGGGGGACCAGTCCGGTCCAGAAGAGAACCATTTAGTAGGCCAAGCCCTTACCCCTTCAATCATCATCGACAATACAGATAAAAAGGTCGTCAAGAGCCTGAGGAGAGTCTAAGGAGCAGAAGATCAAGCCCTAACCTCTCCAGATAGAGTCGACAGTCCAGACAACCAGGTCTCCAGGAGCCTAAAAAGAGTCCAAGAAGCAGAAGGTCAAAATCGCTAGAAGTCTATATTGGAGACACAAAAGAAAGAAGATAAAGGAGCTTTGGCCAGGTTGTATTGTTTCATTTTTTTTTTACTGGAAGGTAGTCAGGTGAATTTTTGCAAGAAGCAAGTTTTGTTCTGTTCAAGTTTTTACTGTACAAAAGTTTTACACTACATGTGTGACGGGCTCATGCGTCTCTTTTCTGTAACATAACCTCTGGGTTCTTTGACGGCCAAGATTAATGGCAAATCTTTTCCAACCCAAATCCAAGAAGTGAAATGCAATTGTGAAATGCAAACAAGATAGCTTTTAAAAGAACAGAAGTTTCAGTAAGCAGAATGGCAATTTAGGGAAAGTTATGTTTAGAAGAGATAGAAGTGTGAATTGACGGCCTATCAAAAAGTTACCAAGATTTCTAGCCATTACTACAAGGTGCATACCATTGCACGCGCGCCTAAAAGTCTCCAGTATTACCGTGATAGAATCTTATTTTGGATTAGGTAGGACTGTTTATTTGATATTGGACTTGTAATATTATCAATATTGAAAGTAGGCAGATTATATAATTATTTAGATAAAGTGGTCTAAGTTATGTGATCCGGTTTTAGCAACTATTACTGTGAGTTTGGTTATTAGATTCTCGCTTATCAAGGTTTATCTATAGAATTATTAGAAATTTAAGAAGTTATATTCTTAATAAAGTCATATTAGAGGTATTTTAAAATATGTTGTTTCGAATCCCACACCTCTAATTCACGTTGACAATCAAAGATATGGTCACCATAAGAATGACAAAATCACATTGGCGCCAGCGACAAGTTAATTTATATATGACCCTGGAATTTAGGAAGCTCAGTGAGGTTTGGTATTTTTACCAGAAGTGTGCTTTTCGGGTCGAGAATGTGGCAGAATTTCTGGAGGTCATAAACAATCAAATAAAATTACTAGAAATATAGCGATTTAGCATGTGCTTATTTGAAGGTCATCTCCAGGGGAAGGGACAAAGATTGGTACATCGAATATTCGGATCAGTGTTGGTGCAGGATACCGCCGGATTTCACGCAGCTAAAACCTGAACTATCAAAAAGCATTCCCCACTTATAAAGAATAAGAAAGATTGGAAGCGAGGTTTTATGCCTCCCAGCAGGGAAGGATGGGAGCAAACGGATTTTTGTTTACGATTTGTTAAAATCCACAAAATTTAGAACTAAGGATGTCGCAGGCGGACTTGGTAGATCACATTTTTGTTGGGCACGGGCTTTCTAAGTCAGGACTATGTGGAGGTCGAAATCTAAAACACGGTACAACTTTGAAATCTTAGCTAAATTTGAAGAGATGGTTGCCCACAAATTAACACGGGAGTTCCCTTAAGAATAGTGATAATGTGTGGAAAGACGGAGTCGAAATGAAGGCGTAAGATGTCTAATGTTGATGATAATCGCAGAAACTGGAGAAATTCTGAAGTTGGGCGTAGACCAAATAATGACAGAAATGATTATAGAGGTAAGTATGAGAATGGCCGTCAAAGTGGTAAGTGGTTCGAGTAGGAATAGATTTCCAGAACGATGATCGCAGATTCAACGCGAAAGGATACCAATTTCGAAGGAAGATCCGAAATGATAATTTTAATATAGGGGACAGCAGAAATAGGGGGTTCAAGTGAAAATTTCATTCGAGGCGATAGGATGCAAAAGAGGACTATTGAATGTTTTGAAAGTTAATGAAGTTCAAGTAATTAAAGAACTTTTTGGCAGTGGATATACCAAATTAAAACTTTCTCCGATATATGTATATCACCAAGTGGAACTTCCATATGTTCTATACACATTAAATGACACATTTTTTTGAAAGCGCTATGGGACACTGGAGCGGAGAAATCATTATATCAGATCAAATATATATAAAAATATTTTTTATAAGCAAGTAAAAATCACTTGAGCTCAGGTGATCACAGCACAGGGAGCGAAATGTCAAAATAATATAGGAATTGTAGGAATTGAATATTCGAATTAGGGAGTTTGAAAAACCTTGGTTGTTGTTTCATGTGTTGTTGACGGATTTGGAATACCCATGTATTCTTGGGTTGATTTCATAAGTGGATCACAAACAATTGTTTTAGACTTTGAAAATCGTTGCGTTCCCCGATTCGCAAATAGAAGGTGGTTAAAACAATTGAGGAAAGAAAATGTAGAAATAGATCTGTCTAAGACAAAGTTGGAAGATAAGCAAAAACAGGAATTACAAAATTTGTTTAGTAGTTTTAAGGGATTGTTCTCAGACAAACCAGGTCTTACTCATGTTTTATACCATGAAATTGATACGGGAGATAGTCCACCAGTTGTTTCCAGGCCGTACAGGTATGATCGGCAAAAACAAGCGATACTCGATTATCATGTAGCGAAAATGTTACGAGAAGGAACCATAGTTCCAATTCAATCCCCGTACGCGTCACCTGTTGTGTTATGTAAGAAAAATAATGGGTTACCACCGGATAATCCGGAAGCATATAGATTTGCGGTTGACTATAGGAAACTGAATTCGATCACGAAGTATCCACGATATCCCTTACCGTTAATAGACGATTTTGGCAACGAATGTCTCCTGCGGCGGTAAGTATACCTGCTTGATCACGAAGTGTGTACTTTTCAAATGGCAGTAAACCCCAGTGATATTGTTAAGACCGCATTCGTAGTAAAAAGTGGCACTTACGCATTTCGGCGTATGCCATTCGGCTTATCAGGGGCGGCTCCCAATTTTCAGAAGGCAATTGACCTAATCCTGAAACCGGTGATAGGGAAGTTTGTGAGGGTGTGTACATGGATGACGTTATCATTTCGTCATATCGTTCCTCACCATGTTGAGCATTTAGGGAGTTTTTCCGTTATTGCAAGATGCAGGATTGTGTGTGTGTGACATTAAATAGGAATAAGTGTAAGGGCCCAGTTGTGATGAATTGAAGTATTTAGGATTGATTATTAGTAAGGGGAAATTAGAATCAAAACGGATGAGACAAGGTTCGAGCCATACTTGAGATAGAAACCACCACGTAATTCAAAGAGGTATCAAGTTTTGGGTATGTCCAGTGGTACGCAAGAAATTTATTAAAATTATGCTGATCTTTGTGAGCCCCTTTATAATCTTAAACGAAAATTTAAAAAATTCTTCTAGTCCATTGAGGCTGAAGGCATTCGACATATGGTCAGGCGGCCATAACAAGGCGCAGTTTAAAATTGCCGGATTTCAAAAAGCCTTTCGAGTTATTTCAGATGCAAGTTCAAATAGGTTTGGGAGCAGTTCTAAATCAAGAACAGAGACCAGTTGTATTTGATTCGCATTGTACTCTGAGCAACGCTGAGAAAATTATACGGTAACCGAGAATGTCTAGTATTGTGGGCGCTTCGTAAATTCAGAACATATTTAGGATCACTGCACCCAATTAGGTTGTACTGATCACGCTGCTTTAACACGTTTTGCTCATGGAAAAAAAGAGAATTTGTGACTGGGAGGTGGGATGGGAAGTACAGATGGCTCAAATTAGCAGAATTTAATATAGAATGAGGTGCACACCTGGAACTCAAAATGCGGTGGCGGATGTTTTATCCGAAGCACCGGTTGAAAAGTATAATGAGGAGAAAAAAAGAAGTTAATTGTGCAATATCAGGGTCGTACTTACGTCAGAGCAGTTATGGCACAGAGCCAAAGAATGACCCAGAATTAGGTCATATCTATAAGGAATGTAAAAGCCCAGGAACTCAGTTAGTAGAGCGATATCAGAATTGGTCCCGCGACTTTCGTCTAATTGAAGGAAGCATTTGCATTATGTACAGAGCGCGCATCGTTAGGTGAAATGCGTATACATTCCAAACCTTTAGAAACAGAAATCTTAACAAATTCATGACACACTCGCATGGGGTCATTTTGGCCGTTAAAACTTATAACAAATAGGACATTTGTTATTTCCACGTATATGAGAAAATTTATTGATTAATATGTCTCTATATGCCATATGTGCCAAGTTAATAATTATAAAAGAAACGCGTTATCTGGCTGGTAGAATTCCGTCAATTAGCCGTAAATTATCCAAATGAGATAGTTACACTTCGTTTGTTAGGGTCCATGTCCCACTACATCAAAGGTGAGATGATAGATATGACTTTAAACCAATTGCAGTGTTCAGCAAATGGGCTGAAGTATACACATAACAAAATGGCCTCGGCTGAGTATAGCAGCGGATACTTTTTAGAATGAATTTTATATATACGCGTTTTCGGGCTCCAGCCAGGATTCAGCAGGAAGGTGATAACGGTCCCCAGTTTATATCCGAAATTTTTGAACATTTAAGTTTGAAGGAGATTAGTCATAAAGGCATATTGAAGACTGTTGGCCTATATAGACCTCAGGCAAATAGAACCGAACGCGTAAATCGCGATCTAGTGCAAATGATTGCAAATTATGCTTAAATGATAATACGATACTTGGGACCCAATTCTTACGTAGAGGTTTGCTTTACGCTATTCGTGTGCAACGATGAATGAAAACCACGGGAAAAACCCTAAGAATTATTTTTTGGGTGGTACGATTTTGCCCCATTTTAAAAATTAAATTAAATAGTTTCGGACGAACTGAGTTTGCAATGGAGGAATGTAGAAATATTGTTTGATGAAGCTAGACGAAACACAAAAATAAAGATGAAAAAGAAATGGGAAAATCATTATAATAGGCATGACGTCCATGCAAATTAAAATTGAATGACACCCTTTAAGTTCAACCTTAATAAAATTTGATACCAAAATTTTAAAGCAAAAAATTTAGAAGGTCCGTATAGGATGTTAGAAGTAAGAAATAATAATAATGATATAATATGGAGGTCCAGGAAAAAGGTTAACCAAATATATTTGATCAGGTAAGGGAATATATCGTGTAGGAAATGCAATGAGATTGAGATAGGAGCAAGAGTAAGCTCAGTTACTTATTAAGTTTATGGCTCAGGAAACGCGTAGTTTGGAAAACGTACAACGAAGATCCGAAATGAATTCGCAACGCGAGTGGGAAGAAAGGTCTGATCCTTCAGTTTAAGAGGAAAAGGGATGAAATCTTCCAAGTCAAATCAACGTGAGAAACACACAGATAGGATGACAAAGCGGACACTTATCCAGGTCTACAAGCTCTTTTCAGTAGTAAAAACCAAAAAATTAAAAGAAAAACGTGAGGAAAGATTGGGATATATAAACGATAGCATGGATCTTGGTCAAAGTACAGTTACAAAGAAAATTGCAAAAACGTGTAGACCATAAAATCAGTAAGACCATTGTCATCAGATAATAATATTTATATAAGCAGGAAGAGGAACCGAAAGGAAGGAGTAGTGGTTCACAGATAGATATAACCTAAAGACCACGCAAGAAACAAGATCCAGGAATCCCGACCGGCCAATGGAGTAAAGTCAAATTAGGAACAGCCGAAGAGGAAAGGTACCAAATTTACATCAGGCAGCGAACCCAGGGATCCGAAGCACCCACTTGAATGAAAGAGGAGCGAAAAGTATGCTGTCGCTGGAAGTTTCGTAGGGAACCGACTAAGCATAAAAATCAAATTTGTGTTGTTTCAACATATTCTTTCAGCAGTGATCGGAAGGTATTCCAAAAGAAAAGAAATCTCGGCGGTATTTAAAATTATAGTCAAAGCAAAGTTAGTACTACAATGAGTTTTGTTTTATTTATTTGTTTTTGAACTTTTGTCTTGTAAATTTTTCTGGTAGTGAAGAAAACGATTTATGAGATAATGCATTTATTTTCTTTGATGTGTAACCTTCTCTGAGGGGTGAACAATTCCTTTGGTTATTTGTTTTAATGATTTATTGAAAAATGTTTGTAATTGTATAAAGTGTGTGTATATATATATGTTGTTGTATTGTTTCATATTATTAATGTACATCTGGTTCAAAAAGGAAACACTGACATGGGCGGTTAAATAACAATAACATTAACGGCGCAGCGCGCGATCGTTAGAATTTTTATGAAGGCAGATGAGAAGTATGGTAAAATGTGTTTAGCAGAATTTGGCTAGTACATAATGTATAAAAATTGCCAAAAATATACTGGTATTATGTTGAATATAGATTTTTTATTAGCAAAGTTTTGTTCAGGGTGACTGACCCTATGAATTCTGGGGATAGGAAACAGTTTTTTGAAATTGTAAATCCACCATAATGGATATAACAAATGTTAAACAGAGAAAGAAGATTATGTAAAAGAAGCAAATTTTTTTTTGCTAAGCCAGGCAGATTAATTGTTTATACTCATATTTGTTGTAAAGGTGAGAATCTACCATAATTGAAATGCTTGGCTGTTGATGTTTGTCCTAATTAGTGAGTGAAAATTTATTGTGGCTGTCAAGAGTTTAAATTAAGGAAGAATATTAAAAAATAAAATTTAAAATGAATAATGAAAATTAAGTTTAATTTTTCATTATTGAAAATTAATAGTCATAAAGAAGATTCAAGGTTAAATTTAAATAAAACTTGGAAAGTAAGGAGATTCAGAAATAAAAATTTAGGCACATGTTCTTAAGGGCCATTAAGATCCTCGAATAAATCACGTTTTGCTTCTTAGGGGAGTTTAGCGGCGGACTCCGCGCGTCTTTTTCTGTAGCATAACCTCACGGTTTCTTTGGCAGCCATTAATGGCAAATCTTTTCCAACCCAAATCCAAGAAGTGAAATACAATTGTGAAATGCAAATAGAGATAGCTTTTAAAAGAACAAGTTTCGGTAAGCAGGAGGCTGACAATTTAGGGAAAGTTATGTTTAGAAAGAGATAAGTGTAATTGATGGCCTATCAAAAAGTTACCAAGATTTCTATACATTACACAAGGTGCATACCATTGCGCCTTGAGTCTCCAGTACCGTGATAGAATCTTATTTTGGATTAAAGAGTAGGACTGATTATTTGATAATGGACTTGTAATATTATCAATATTAAGTAGGCAGATAATATAATTATTTAGATAAGTGGTCTAAGTTATGTGATCCCGTTTAACTATTGCTGTGATTTGGTTTATTAGATTCACCGGCTTATCCAAGGTTTATCTAGAGGTATTTAAGTTACATTCTTAATAAGATCATATTAAAATTTTTAAAATGTCTGATTTAAAACTTTCGAGAATCACACCTCTAATTCACTTTGACAATCGAGAATATGGTAACCATAGAACGACCATATCACACATTGCAGTGCATTTTTCTAAGTTTGTGTGAAAAATGAACTTTTTTATGCGTAAATTTATTCCAAAGTGTGGAAAGCAATTGTATGATTACATTTATTGAGACTTCGTTGGAACGCGAGAATTCCTTGTATTGTTTGTTTACAATGAATGTTTTGAAATTGTATATAATTGTGTATGTATTCACGTATTGATTAAAGCTAAATTAATCTGATTACGTGCACTTATTCACTTAAGGCTGTTGCTTTCTTTATATCACTCCTAGAGCTTCCTTTTGTAGATTACTTTGTAGTGGAATATTACATTGAATAATAATAAATTAGATTTATCATGGAGAGTTTTAGTCATGCTTCGTTACCTCCCACAGCCTTAGGTAGACAAGATAATGAGGAAGCAACTTCAGGGGGAAGTCTCTTACAAAGTGGGATGATAGATTTGATCCTATAAAGAGAGAATCTCGATATTGATAGTATCCTAATAATTCGTGTATTTTGCTATTTATCCACATTTTTTTCATATTGAGAATATTTCTTAAGGTTAAAAATTATTGAATCAGAGTTGCTATTTTTGTGAGATCAATAAATAGATTGTTGTTGATTATAGCTAGTGTTGCTTCCCTTCCTCCCACATATTTAGGCGGCCAAGAGAGAGGGTCTAATTCCTCACATGTAGAGTTTTTTTATTTAGATATCTACAAAAAGAAAAGCCAGTAGTAGAACGTTTTTTTAAATAACAATTATGTTCTTTATGAAGTAAATATGTTTCTACAAAAGATCATTGCAAAGATTTTCTTTTAAAAATTTTCGTACTATTTTTAAATATATAAATGTGCTGCTAAATTCTAATTAATACCTGGAGCCATATTCAGTTAAATAGTATGAATTGCAAACACTTTTATTTACTATTTTTTGTAGTAATTTTAAATTTTCCGTGATAAATAACTTCATTATCGTGAAAGAAATACAAATTTGATCAATTTTTCACGGAGAATATCTCCAGATTCTTAAACATTTTCAGATTTGTTTTATATTTATTGCCATCGCTTCAAAATGCCTATACATTGTTATTGAACATAAAGCAAAGATAGTAACAACTTCAGTTCTCAGATTAGGGATATTCGAAAAATACTTTAATTTTTTTTTAAATCAAATGTAATGGGGGATGCTTAGTGAACCCCCCTTACTTAAAATACGATTTTTTTAAAAAGAATAATTTACATAAGAATTTTTACTATTTTTTAAAGCAATAAAACAAAAGAACACTTAATTTGAAGTTTAACTGAATTAAAGCTATACTATTATAAAATACCTAAAATTAATTACTTTTATACGAATAAAGGTAAGTTTTCGTATATTTTAAAAAAATATGCATTGTTACGTATCAAGCCCAGTGGCTGAGTGGTTTGTGCATCGCGCTTTTACACCACAGGTCCGAGGTTCAAACACCGGACTGGGCAAGATTGACTCAGCCTTTCATCCCTTTAATGGGTGGATAAGAGGAGAACCAAGATTGCTTGGGAACTTAACACTGGGGTTTTTCGCGTCAGACTGACCACCTCACCGGAACATCTGCTCCTGCACCTCATGGCCCAAGGTCGCATATTCTGAGTTGGGCACAGTAGGCCTTGTCCCTCATGGGATGTCACGCCACTGAGTTAAGTTAAGTATATATTGTTAAGTAGATTGGGGTTCGTGGATTTTATGCTGTCAATCTCAAAAAGCAAAACATTTCCTTAGGAACTATGAAAATTTATATCGGAAAAGCAATTTTTAAAAGGCAAGATACAGCACCAAAATTCGTACAATAAATCCCAGATGGTTCTCAACCTTCTACAGCGTTCAGACACAACCATTAGTGTCTAAATATACAGGTACGTAATGTTAAAGTTTATTCGCAAGCAACTTCTCGCTAAAGAAATCTTTAACGGCTAAAGTAATACTGACCAGTTTAAGCGAGTGACTATAGTCTGCGCTGCTATCTTTGAGCACTTTCTCGAAAAATCCACTTGCGTTATAGATCGGGATGTTATAGATTTCTCCAGAAATTTTAAGAAGAATCCATATGGTTACCAATTCACCACATTTGGTCACCAAAAAGGATGCCAACTTGGCTGTATCGTCAATATTTTGCCAAGCTTCCATTGAAACGCCATTATTATGTAAGGGACGGCGTTGCTTACGAATATAACAACTTTTATTATAACATAAATACAACAGAAAATAATATTAACGCATTAAACATCCAGTTATAAATTATTTACACTGTTTTTAGCATTAATTACACAAACTTCGTAACAATATGTATATACATATTTTGATAATTATATACATATTGAAGTAATTAGTTTGAAAATTTAATAATCA
>BMAV01010431.1:0-22909 GCA_019973955.1 Trichonephila inaurata madagascariensis
TTTTCTATTTTTAAAGCTCTCATTTTTTTATACCCGGCGTATAACGCTCACCCATAAACTTCGATCTTATTTTTTGAGTTCATAGTGCGCGTTATACGCTGGATTTTACGGTATATAATAATAATAGTACCCGGAAGTAGGTAAATAATAAGTATTTTATATTTTTAAAATACATACTATACATATTTTTTTCCAAATAAAGTACCTAACTACTTTTTTGAAGTCAATAAGAATTGTCAAAAGAGAGACAAAGTACTAACTGTTGGATATTACCGTGAAAGTGTTTTTATTAAAATATATATTTAATAAATTACCTATTTTATTATTAATCTATTTTATAGCTTTCATTATTTAAAAATTAGCGTTAAAATAACAATTATAAAAGTGTAAGTACCTATAAATTGTTATTTAATAAACCTATTTTCGAACTCTGAGGATTGAAGTAGATAGGCATTTCCAGTTTTAGATTGTTTATATGTTTGGCAATTTTCATTTATTTCGGCATAGCTGGGCATAACACCTTTACTCATAAGCTAAGTATCTAATGTTTGCCAAATTTTTTTTTAAAAAAACTTAAATATGCAGACAGCGCTCTTATAAACACGTTCTGACAAGTCCGTTCGTTCCAGTCGACGATCACCGCACACGGGAGGTGACCACAGATGCGACTCTTGCACTTATAGTCAATCAATACGTGAGAGAGTGAGACAAACAGTGTTTCGTGTCTAAATTATTTATTTTAATAATTAAATCATTAGAGAATTATTTATTTTATTTAGGTATAAGTATTTTAATTGGGAAATATATATATATAGCGTTGTAAATTGTTTTTTGATAAATTATATTTCATTATGCCCAGCTTCTCGTATGTATTCATTAAGGAATACGTTTACATAGTAAATAATTGCAAAACTTGTCACCTGCTGTTTTGGATACCTAAATAATAATTTTAAAATGTCTTTATTATCGCTTCACCGCAAGCATAACATCTACAAAAAAGAACTGAAGAGCATCGAGAATTCTATCGAGATTGGACGGAATCGCGTTCGCTTTCATATGAAACTCAGATGGCCTTCCGACTTGTCTCATTTGCCACGAAAAACTCGCACACAATAAGAAATCAAATTTAGAGACACTTCATTACAAAACATATTCAGTTTGCTAGTAACTATCCAGCCGGCGAAGAACGAAAACGAGCTGTCGACGAGCTCCAAAAAGAAAAACAGCAATCAAGTTCCACGTTAAGTAACTGGACGCAATCTACAAGTAATGTTAACCTGACAAGCTTCGTGGTATCACTAGAAAAATTGCAAAAAAAGGCAAACCATTCATGGATGGTGAGTATGTCAAAGATTGTTTCATACGTGCATCTGAAGAATTGCTTCGTGATTTCAAAAACAAACCAGAAATCTTGAAAAAAAATCAAAAATTTGCCACTATCCTCTAAAACAGTACAAGATAGAATAGATAAAATGTCTTCAAATGTTACATATTTGCAGGTGGAAGATATTCAACTTTCTTCTGAGTTTCTATAGTTGAGTCTTGCGACATAAAAGACACGGCACAAGTTGCCCTTTTGGTCAAGTATATGTCTTCCAAAGGTCCAAAAGAACTTCTAGGATTGCTACCGCTTTCGGGACAAACAAGAGGGGAAGCGAATGCCGTGAAAAAATGCCTTGAACACAATAAGATCGATTTAAATGAAATAGTTTCAATAGCAACTGATGGAGTTAGAAGTATGACAGGAAAATTAAAGGGGCAACATCGATTCTTCAGAGCAAAATAAACCACGAAATTCTTACGTTTCACTGCTTAATACACCAAGAAGCGCTTTGTGCCCAAACATTTCCGGTCGAAATAGTTGAGGTCATGAATTTGGTAATCACACAAGATTGTTAACAGCATCTTGTCAAAAGCACTTTATCATCGTCTGTTTAAATGGAGACTCAGTATGCCGACATTCTTCTGCACAATAAAATGCGCTGGCTTTCCAAAGGTAAGGTGCAGAAACGTTTTGCTTTGGGCCTGAATGAAATAAACACATTTCTCAATGAAAAAGGCATTAAGCACCCTGAATTAGAAAACGACAAAAGGTTGCAAAATTTTTTCTTTATGGTGGATATCACAGCGAAATTAAATGAACTGAATCTAAAAGGGCAAGGAAAGGGAAACCCAGCCTATGTTTTGTTAGAATTGGTTTGTTTCGAAGAAAAATGAATTCTTTTTGCAGAAGATATTCAGAGCGGTAAATTACTTGATTTTCAATTTCTAAAGCAATATCGCGATAAAAGCAGTGCAACTGTTGACACGAATTACTTCAGCACAGTTATAAAAAAAAATTAAAGATGAATTTGCTGTGACAGATTTGAACAATTCAAAAACAACGAAACCACTCTAGCATTCATAGTAAATCCTCTCAACACAAATAGTATCGAAATCCACATTGAGCCATTTGGAATTGATACTGGATCTCTAGAAACGCAATGGATCGATTTAAAAAGTAAAGCTTTGTGGAGTGGAAAATTTACAGAGTTGAAAAGCAAGTTGAAAGAGTTGGAGGTCCAGAAATGTATGTACGTAACGCAACAAATGTTGACAGCTTTTAAAGAAATGCCGCTAGTTGAGGCACTTTTTTTCGACGCATGGAATAGTCTTCCAAATTGCTACAGTGAGGTGAAGATGTTTGCATTTGGAGTGCTAACTATCTTCGGATCGACATATTCGTGCGAGCAAGCGTTCTCTTGCGTGAATATAATTAAAAGTAAAGTAAGAAGCCACAACTAACAAATGAAAATTTAGAGTCATGTTTGAAACTTAAAACAACAAGAGTTATAAGCCAAATTTATCCAAACTTTCTAAGACCATACAAAGCCGACGCTTCCATTGAATTTGTTTGCTCAATTGTTTGTTATTGAAGTACAAGTTAGTGCTGTAAAAGTAATTGTTTATAATTGCTTTAATTGTTTACTTAAATAATAAGTAATTATCTAATAAGGCCATATATATATTATCTAATTTGTTGTGAAAAACACTACTTACATATGAATAGATATTTTTTCTTATGAATAAGTAGATTATATATATATATATATATATATATATATATATAATTTTTTTTTTTATCAAAAAACTTTATTTATGCAAGTACTATTTGTTGTTGGCAAGAAAAAATTTTATGGCTCTTTAGAATTTTTGAAATTTTGTAAATTGTAATTTTTGCCTCTTCCGACTCAAAAGGTTGCTGATCCTTGGGTTAAATAGCTGTATATAGTCTCTCCCTTTCGCCCCCGCAACTCTAAACGAAACGATACCATGAAGAAGGGGAAAAAAATCATCTCTTCGTTTTTCTCTCGAAATGAATTCCTTCCTCCCACCCACCCCAATCATTCCCTGACTGCCAGAGCTAGTTTGCTAGCCGAGGCGAAATTCATTCTTCTTCCCTCTCTTAGGTATTACGTCATAACTGAAGTAGAAGCCTAGTTTTCCCTAGACTGGCTCTATGGACAAATATGTATTCCATGCCCTTTCGCCCTCAAAAATTCGAGCACAGGCGTGGCTAAGAAGTATGAATCTTATTCCGATAATTTTTTGTTCAGTACTCAATAAATACAAACAACTGGTGAAAAGCACGTTCTTTTGTAAAATAAAATGCTTCGCCTATGGTGTACTCCGAACTAACTATAGAGGTGAATATCTAAGCCCCTATGTAATGAAGTTTTTTTTTTTTTTTTTACATTTGCGAGGGGAGCAAATGATTATTTTATGACATAAATGCATGATAACATAGTAATATTTGGAATGATACCCCGATTCTAGAAATTTTGTGCTGAAAAACAAACCCAACCATCACATTAAATTAAATATTGTTATGTTGTATAAAAAATTATTTTTTGTATGTGTATAAGACTGGTAAGATATATGAAATCAATAAAAATATTGTTAGACTATAATAAATATTTTTTGAGGTAATGAAAAATATAGGCATAAAATGCGGTATATTGTTTTGATATCCTTAAATATATTTTAATATAAAAACTATTTATGTAATTAGTTTGTTGCTAAAATTGAAGGAAGTACAACAATTCTTTTTATGAAAAGGAGAAGGAAAGATTGCAAACCATTGTACAAACCCATTTCAGAGAGAAAATATTCTCTACTACAGACCCAGCCTCAAAATCATTTTCATGCACTGCTTCTTTATAAAGCAATGAATTCTATAACTCTGAGGAATTCTCTTTTCAAGCTTGTCAATCAGATTACATGAAATGGACGATAGTAAAGTGATGTTCCTCAAAATCTCTCGGGATTAATCCAATATCAAAACCGAGTTCAATCGACAGAGGACTCAAATATGCACCATGTGACGCGCAAATTAGTCATAGTCCAAACAAAAGAAACTTCACATCCAAACATGAATTATATCAAGTTGGACATATACCGAGGCACTACTGCTTGTATGTATGTACTACTGTAGATAGACATAATAGTGGATCCTTCTGGTGAAGTTAAATCCTGTTTTAGCGTCTAGATAACCATCTCCCTGCTTATAGTACGAAGCAAAATCCAAATGATCATAAAGGATAGATCTTCTGAATCTATAATTAGCTATATCGAAAATAAGCATATACTTAGAATGTATTTGAAAATGCATGTACACAACACGAATCAAGGCAACCTACTAGTACAAATGTGATTTGAACAGTGAAGTTATAATCATGATGTAGGAATTGTAGTTTGTGTAATATAGTCGTTTTAGAGCTGACCATGTTTTGTCATTCAATTTAAAGATTCATTTTCCAAGATAGCGTGTTGGGTATAATAGAATACTAGGTATTCCATAATACTCGACGTAAAAGTATAGTATTCCATATGACCTGACAAAATATACTGAACAAGAATAAAGTTAAAAAAGGAATTTGGAGTATAATATTGATAGCTAAACAATAGTTATTAATCATATAAATACACTGTTGTTTGTAAAAAATGCAACACCATGAAGGAATCATCAGAATTAAATGAACTTTGCAGCAAATATCAATTATGGAATGTTACTTAAAATAGTAAAGTTTCAGAACCACCGTGCATGCGCAGCGCCATCTGAACTGATGCTAAAAACGTATAAGTTTGAGGGCTGTAGAGGGAAGTTGAAAATATTTAATGATTATTTGTTAATGGCGAACGTTTAGTGAGACCTAAGTATGCCTCCACGACGAAATAAGGAGAAATTCCAACAACTTACGGAGTTTGAACGGGGAGAATTACCGGCCTTCGAGAAGGAGGATTTTTCTATCACGCAATAGGAGCTCGTGTGCAGCGGAACAGTTCCACAGTGATGCGAGTTTGGAAGCAGTGGACCGACGAGCACCGAACAACTCAAAAAACTGGCAGTGGACGATGGAAGGTGACGTCAGCGCGTGACGATCGACACCTGCTCCACTTGGCTTTGAATGACCGTACAGTTTCCGCCAGGCAGTTGGCAGCACGTTGGTCTACTGCTACAGGTGTACTAATGTCGGCTTCATCAATTTGTTGACGCCTGCTGCACCGTGGATTGCGTGCAAGGGTGCCTTTATACAGGATCCCCCTCACGGCAAACCCTTGACGGTTGCGTCTGCAATGGGCTCATAAACACAGAGCCTGGCAAGCTGATTGGCATCAAGTTGTCTTTTCAGATGAATCACGCTTTAATTTGCGGGACCATGATAGCCGCATTCATGTTAGACGCTATGCCGGTGAACGCTGCCTTCCAGAGTGTGTTATCGAACGACACAGTGGCCTAACACCCTGAGTTATGGTTTCGTATCATGGATGATCCAATTCTCTATGAATTGAGGGTAATCTAAATAGCAACAGACAGGGCAATTTTTAGCCAACCTGGCACTTGAAATTGTTACGCCTTTACCCCACTATTTCCAGAGCGCCCTTTTGTTTTGCCAGTTTTGGTTCGAGAGAGAGATTTTCCCTTTTACTCATTTATCTTCCTTTGTTTATGTTCTTTCCATTACCCATCAACTATTACGGAACCGGCAGCCATTAGGAGAGACATTAGGAGCTCTTTTACATTTCTTACTTGACGACATCACGGATCCCTTTTGTGCAGTCAATTGATGAAATCCTTTGCAATGAGCGGCTATCCTTTGCTTTAGAGCAGTATTTTCCAACCTTTTCATCTCCACGGACCGGTCAACGTTTGCCGCTGAGGGGGAGGACGTTGATTGTTTAGATTTTAGACTGTTTGGGTTTAATAATTTGAATTTTATTGTGTATTTTTAATCGTGATTTCAGAATAAAATAGAGCTACACCAAAAAATGTATATAAAGTGATTTAACAAGGAATATCAAGTGATTTTCATAAAAAAAGTAGCCCAAACCAAAGAAAAATATACCACAGTAAATAAAAGGGCAGTAAAATTTAAGTAGGTAGTATTTGATCCACGGACCGGGGTTTGGAGACCACTGGTATAGAGTATACATTATTGTATGAACTGCTAGCAACCTGTTAATTATCATCGCTTTTCTAATTATTACTTTTGGACATCCTTATTCCTTGTTGAGTCACTGTCATTGTAACAATTGTGTGCCACAACATTGTGTCATTAGAACAGTTAAATCTAGAAAAATCAGATGCAAGGATACTGTGGAGTAGTCAGAAAGCATTTGAGCCAGCCTCATTTTCCAACTTACTCCTTAACTAATCATAACTTCACTTCTGAAATCAATACAACTCATTCTCTTATTTAAGAATTATCGAAGTTTAAGTTTATCAAGGATCCATTCATGAATCTACTTTATTGTGTGGACAATACTACCTGTATGGACGATATCCCACAGTTAAACTAAACCACGATTTGTATGTACGCTGATGACGCAGCGAAACAGTCTCAACAAAAAAATCCTCGGCTTGTCACTATCTTAGCCACGCTATCAACCTCTCTGACTAGCTCATCTTCAGGACTGGTTTCATGATTTGAAGTGGCAGCGGTAACCAAGTCACTACCTCGGGGCCGCCGTTGTCGAGTTGTGGGTCTAAGTTCGGAGGCCACTGAAAACCTGCCGTGTAAAGGGGCTGCTGCATGTTAACCCTTCGTCGGGCGCACATCTGAGCGAAACAGGCGCAGTCGGTCATAGAGATCACCGATGTATTTTGACTTCCTCCTCCCCCATTATCAATTTTAATTCACAACACCGATAAGGACACCTTGTGTGACGTCTATGGAAAGCAAATACACCAAATTGAACGAAAAAGAAGCAGTTTAATGAACAAACTGAAATTTAAACTAAAACAACCAAAATTTTTAATTTGACACAAAATGAAAATGTAAACAGGACTAACAGTTAAGTTCTGGTTTTGTGGGATATGGAGCAACAAAGGCTATTACCCCAAACTGGACTAACAAAATATCATAAGAGGGGAAAAAAAAAAAAAAACTGGAAACACAAGTAGTATAAACTCTGTCTTTTCAGATGAGGGACCATCATTGAAATTTATTGTAATATTTTTTTTATTTCTAATGGCAGATTATGAACAGTTATTAACAAAGTTCATCAATCTACCTAGTACATTCACCGAAAGCTCGTATCTCTTTTTAGTGCGGTGCCATATTGGCGATACCATCGCCACAGATGATTTTGACTCCCAGTTTCCTCCTTAGAGGGAGGCACCTGAGCTCTGACGATGCGAACCTGTACTAGAATTTAATTTTGCCTAGAGCACTGCACCCTCTAGGGATTTTTTACATGCCGCGTATAATCATGACATGGCCGCTGTTGATTTTCTGCATCATGAAAATCCATCGACTTGGGCCGGGGTCGATTGATTGAATATTAACGTCACACTGCTCAGCAACATGAGGGCTTTTGGCGACTGACCACGTAATTTTGAACCATGGTCAAGTGACGTGGACTACACCTGAGCTGGCACCCCCTCTCCTAACTACCACACCACACCAACGGGAGGACGTTTCAACTCTCGACAGATTTAACGTGCATCGCTGCCCTACACGGCGGGTCTTTACTGGTACTGGGCTCGAACTCGTGACAAGGCAAGCCACGGTCCGATACCAATACCACTCGGCTACCACGGCCTGGGCCGGAGTCGAACCCGCAACCTTGGGTACAGAAGGCCAGCGACAAACCAACCACGTCACCCAGTTGACAATATATTGTAATATATCACAGAACAAACTTCATTTTGATTTCAAATGCATGATTGCAATAAAATTGGCTTTAAAAATTCATCTTCGGACACAATCGGGGGCACTCGGCCTCACAAGTCAGAGGAGTTCTGGACAAGAAGGGTGAGGATTTTTGGGCAGACTGGACGTGGCCACCGCCAAGAGTCAGGAAACTATTGAGAGGGACGTCCTGCTCAGCCGCCAGGTGTAGGAGGGGCATTTGAAAAACTGTTTTGCTCAGGCCAGCTACGCCCTACGGAGGATTAAATCTGACGTGGTTCACGTGGTGTGGAAGTTAGGTGTCGTTTTCGTCGCTTGATCACTGTTCCAATTTACGAAATTCGTCGCTATTAGCTCTTGTGTTGTTTTAAGTGCGACGTTTATAAGCACTCACTCATTCAGGATTAGGGAATTGGTCTTAATGCTTCGAAGACTGAGACAATTTTTTTTCTCTAAAAATCCGAATATCTATCAGAGAGTAATAATCCAATTCCTTGATCTCAGAGAAAGAGATTATTATTCCGATATTTTGAAGTGATTGAGGATAAACAACTCACTTTTAGGCAATATATCACACATATTAGAAATAAATTGAAAAAATCTTCTTTTGTTTATACCCCATGAGATTTCTAAAAAATCTACATTAAGTAGAGAAAATAAGAGGCTTATCTGTATTCTGATCCACAGACGAGTATTGACCTGTGCCTCCCCTGTCTGGGGACATGCAGCAAAATCTCATATTTAACTTCTAGAAAGCTCTCAAAATGTTAACATAAGATAAATTTTAAAGGTTTACTGGTTTATGAGAAATAAAGATCTCAGAACAGCAAGCAAAATTCGTACTCTTGGGTAAATGATTAGCAAAATTTCTCTGTAAGTTTATATGATATATCTATAATACATCTCTACTATCTCTCTCTTTCTCTCTCTCTCGATTAATAAAAAATATATCCCTAACCAAAAATTTATTTGATCATGCAATATTCTAATTAAATCTCTGAATTCTCTTAAAACATTTAATTGTTTTTTTTAAATTCTATGCTTTTTTTCTTTAAACTTTTCACTAGCTTTTTGAGCCAGCATTTTGACAGCGTCAAATCACTGAATGGTAGGTTCTCCGCCGATCTAACAAAAGAGGAAATTTTCATGACCATTTCTGACGACCAATAAGATTGCTTGCTCTCGAGTGAGTGAATATTAATGCCAGACTGTTCAGATACATAAGGGCTTTTGGTGACGGACCTCGTGATTTTGAACCATGGTCAAGTGACGAGGACGACATCTGAGCTGGCACCCCTCTCTTGACTACCATACCATCGGGAGGACGTTTGAGCTCTCGACAGATTTAACGTCCATCGCTCCCCTACATGATGGGTCTTTGGTGGTACTGGGCTCGAACTCGTGACAAGCCAGCCTCGATCCGATACCTTGATCACTGAGCTACCGCGGCCACTGCTTGCTCTCGAGCTCTCTCAATCACCTCAAAATTTGTTCTCTTTCTACTTCATATTTGCTGTACTCGGATTGCCTGGGCTACGTCCTGCCCACTATCCCAATCTCATCTTCTAAGATACTTTTTAGCTTTTTATAGGCACTTTTTAATCATTTTTAGCTCACTGCATTATAGATTAATATTTTCTAAATTTCTGATTACTTAATTTTTTTAAAAATCCTATTTACTTCTAGAGCAATAGAAAAGTATGTCCCAATCACTCTAATGGAGCTTTAAATCAGACAGAGTTATGTTTTCTATTCCAACTCCCCAAATGTTCCTGTTCCTTATGTTTTCTATTCCACCAATAGGCTACCACAACCACATTTGATTCGCGAGAGTTTCGTTTTTCTTTTCATTTGTTTATTTACTACAATTAAATTTTAAGAGTAATTAACCTCTTAACTGTAGCCGCAGTACCCTATCGGTCAGAGTGACGGACTTGTGACCCGTATGTCATGAGTTCGATCCCTAGTACCACTGAAGAAAGGCCGTGTAGAGAGGTTGATACGCGTTAAATCTACCATGACTCAAAGTCTTCCCGTTGGTGAGATGGGGAAGATAGGAGAGGAGGATGGCTCTGATGTCGTCCTCGTCACTTGATCATAGTTGAAAACTTTGAGGTCGGTCGCCAACGGTCCTCGTGTTGCTTTATAGTACGACGTTAATAATCACTCACGTAATCCCTTAGATTAACAATTAACAAAATTTTCGATTTTCTTAGTGTTGAATTTTGAGTATCATTATGATTATAAGTTATTATTATACATTTTAATTTTTTTAAAACTAGGATACACAATTACAGATTTTAAGAAAAACATGGTAAAATTAAGAAGAGAAAAAGAAATTATTACTAAAATGGGAAAAAATTGGTAAAAATTTACAAAAAATTACATAAACGGAGCCCACACTGCACAAATAGTTTATGAACAAATTGCCAATTTTTCAATTTTGATGTGTTGCGTTGGTATTAATTTTTGAAATGACTTTTAGAATAAGAGATATTTTAATTTTTACAAAAACTGCAGCACTTTATCTTAGTTATATGAAATTGCTTAAAAGAAACAGTGATTACATTCCAAAATTGCTGTAAATTTTGTAATAAGACAGAGTGATTGATAAATTTGAAGGTTAAAACACTTCTACTCTCTCTCTCTCTCTCTCTATTACACAGAACATACACAAAAAAATTTTCAGTTAATTATTCTTAAAACTTGCAGAGCAATCGCTGTCCCCTTTTGAGTTTTTCGAAAAAAAAACACATTTCAAGTAAAACGCATTTTAAAGTTCTTTCTTCTTGTTTAAAGTTATGGCATCTGCTTTTACTAAAATACTTGTAGTTTCTGTTCTAATGAATGAAAAATAAAAAATGGTATTTTTACACAAAGCTAATAAGACGGTCCATAAAATAAAATCATAAAAAAAAAATTGTAAATTTTTGAAAAAATTCTCGATTTTAGGGTAGTAGTAGTAGTTTATAGGGTACCCCTTAAACTAAGAATTTCTAGCCTTTTTTTTCTTAATGTTAAAATGCTTTGTTTCACACATAGGGGCATATCTTACGCAGGAAACTTTTTTGAAAAACAAATCATAATTTATTTTTATTTATTATTTTTAACACAAAATTTAGTGGAATCAATGTCTGCAAAATAGTCATGGTTCGACGGTACGAAGTTAGTCAGAGAAATGTTTGTTGTGATTACAGATTCCATGACTGCTCAACTGTTTCAAACACAAGAGGCAGATTTTTTTTTTAAAGTAGAAGTAAATGCGAATTGTTTACGTAAGGATTACGAGAAAAAAGCACTGATATATGCGAATGTTTAGGAACCAGAGAGCGCACACTGTATAAATGACAAAAGATCTCAGGTTGTTTATACAATCTATTGTGTGTACAACTGCTCGTACCATTTACTTCCATAAAAAAAGGTACAAAAACGTGTTTGTTTTCCCCGGGTCTCTAAAATTGGGGGTTGCCCCTCCCACCCCCCCCCCCCCATTTCTTTCTCACAAAGCCAGAGTACGACCTCTAATTCAATCTTCTTCAAACTGTGTTTCACGGAGACCTGGGGTTCCACCAAGCATATCCAGGAGCTCCACAAGTCAAAATAGAAATTCAAAAAGAAAAAGTAAACATGTGTGCAAAATTGATTCACGTTCTCAATGGAGTTTTAATCACAAGAGTACCTATATAAAACAGTGTTTCCCAAACAGGATCCCACGTTCCACTGGAGTAATACAAAAAAATAAATTCGTCGCCAGGAAGCCTATTTTTTCAGTAACCTCTTGCTATTATCAGTGATTCTCAGCCTTTTTTTTTCTTCTTTCGCTGTGGTACGCTTTTAACAATTTCAAAATTTGGCGGCACACTAACAATAAAATAAGTTTAAAACAAAAGTGTAATATACTATGTAAAATAGTTTACGATAATAATTTGCATTGTTAAATAAAATAATATATACGACAAAGACAACAAATATTTAATAAACAATTATCGTAAAATCCGTTGTATAACGCGCATCTATACTTTAAAACTGCATTTTTTTATTTTTAGGCATATTCACCGTATAACGCGTATGAAGAAATCTGAAATGTTGTTTTGAAGTCATTTATTCGAGGTATTATTTCAGACTTTTGAAAAAATAGTGTAATATAACTCTATTTTAGTTCACAAGGCATGCTATATCTTTTAAATAAACGGTATTTCGATATGTGTAGAAGTAAATTTTTTTATGCACATCTCTTTTGTTATTTTTAAAACTATCGTTTTTATATCCGGTGTATAACGCGTACCCTTAAATTTCGATCCTATTTTTTGTGTTTAAAGGGCGTGTCATACGCCAAATTTTACGGTAATTTCAAATTAATTATAAGAATACATTTAATACGAAATTTGAGCTTGATGATTTTTGATAATTTCCTTTATATTTTGTCGTAAAAATGATATCACTTTCATTTCATCATCAACATTTAAAAATCTCGATCTTTATTTTAATTTTTATATTTGTCAATGATGAAATTCCGAATTGAGGCAAATAAGATGCAGAAAATTTTAGGAATATTTTTAAAGCTTTTCAGCTATTATGAGATTAATCGCCTCTAATTTTAATCCAAAATAAATTGACTTTTCCGAAGTTTTGAAATTAAATTTCGATTACTACAGAGCGAAATTAGTTTTTTTTCCTCTTCATTCACAGATATGTCTGTACACACGTAGTTAGATTACGAACCCAATCAAATTTTTTTTATATTTATCTATCCATGAAAGGATTAGTTAAGATTATATATTATTTCTCTATAAATTGGTGAGATAATTGATTCGGTTCTGAATTTTATTAATTTTTTCACAGAGTATAATTAACAATTTTTAAAAAATTTGGAGGCACTCTTCAAGAATTAGGCGGCACGCAAAAGTGCCGCAGCATGGTGATTGAGAATCACTGACCTAGATTTAAGTATTCTATTGCTTATGATTCAGGGTTCCACAAAATTATTTTATACTCTCTAGTGTGCAGAGGTGGTAAGCCCAGTGGCTGAGTGGTTAGAGCATCGCTCTTCCACACCGCAGGTCCGAGGTTCAAACCCCGGGCTGGGCAAGGTTGACTCAGCCTGCATCCCTTCAGTGGGTCCATAAAATGAGTACCAAGCTTGCATGGGAACTTAGCACTGTTGGGTTTCGCGTCAGACTGACCACCTGACCGGTACATCTGCTTATGCACCTCAGGGCCTATGGTCTCGTATGCTGAGTTAGGCACAGTAGGCCTTGGCCATCATGAGCTGTCACGCCACTGAGTTAAGTTAAGTGCAGGGGTGGGCACGGGCAACTTATTTTTTCAAGGTGGGGTGGTCCACCCAGTGAGCTAGGAAAAAAGTTTGCAATATTTATTATAACGTAATAAGAAGTACGGAATATGTATTTACCTACAAAACTAAAAAAAAACTTATACTTTAAAGACCACGCGTCTAAAGCAAAACGAAAGATACAAACATATTATAATAATAGCCACGAATATAATAATATCAAATGATGCACATATGTCACGAATCAATTTACAATACATTCAAAAATAAAACATTTTCATCTAGAGTTAGTTCTCCTAGTTAAAATCAGAAGACTTCGTCTGCTTACTATCAGCCAATCTTGAATGTTTGAGTATACATTTACTAACTGCTAATCCTCATGTCTTGGTAGACCACAATCGACTTAATGACCACCCCGGCTCTCGTGCAATGTTTGCACGTCTAACACCTGTAAAATAATATTTCCCAGTTGAGAAAACTAAGCTAGAATGCATAAATCAGAAGGTTTACCAATGAAGGAGAGGGAACAACTTATCGACAATCAACTGATTCGACGTTAAAACTTACATTTAAACAGGAACAGCTTCTAAATTTTAAGGTATCCGAATACGTGATTTTGCAAGCAAATAAATGGATAATTTTCATGATATTTTGTGTCACTTAGATTAGAATACATGTATACAATTATTTTAAGGACATTTTGACAAAAAAATTTTATTTAAATACAATATTTCGGCAAAAAATTAACTTAGAATAATTTTTTTTCGAAATGTTCTCTTTTTGTGAAAAATGCTTCTATTATATAATAATATTTTGCCTGTATATATAGCTCAGACCTCTCTACAGAGGCTCAACTAGAATTTTCGAAATATATAACTTAGAAGGGGTTTATCCATGTTTTACGGCAACAGAGGGGAACAATTTTAAGAAAAAAACACCGATATTTATTTCAAATGGCTGTAACTGAAAATAATGTGGATTTTTCAAAAATCACATAGTTGAGCCTCTGTACAGAGGTCTGAGCTATATACAGGCAAAATATTATTATAATAGAAGCATTTTTCACAAAAGGAGAACATTTTGAAGAAAGATTATTCTAAGTTAATTTTTTGCCGAAATATTGTATTTAAATCATTTTTTTTTCTCAAAATGTCCTTAAAACAATTTTGTACATGTATTCTAATCTAAGCGACACTCAATATCATGAAAATTATCCATTTATGCGCTTTTTAAAATCACGGTTCCGAACGTAGTCGGATACCTTAAGCTGCAAAATTTGCAGAAGACACAGAAGTTTCATGCACAGTTATAAACACTTTAATGCCATTTTGAGCAACGTATTTAAGTTAGGAACATTTCTCTCAACGCGCATGTGGCAACAAAAACAAAATACAAAAACAAATTAACCCAGAATACGAAATACGACTGCAGTCAGCTTCAATGGACCTAAACTTCCACATTTGTGTAAAACTGTAAACAATAAATAAATAAATAAAAACCACATACTTCACAGTTATTAAATATAATACAAGGGTTGAAATGACACCTGGTGTGCGAATTAATGCTATTAATGAGAAAATTCCTTAACATTAAGTTAAAAAATTTTAATAAAAAACTCAATATTTTTCTTTATAATTGTCTTTACTTAAAGTAGTTATAACAATTGATCTTTGAATTTTACTAAATATTATTTTAATACAATATTCTTCTAAGGGTCTTTTAATTTTTGATGGGTTTCCCTAGAAACACCTTATAGTTTTAAAGGTTCAGTGATTCGACAAAAGTTGAATACCAATGATCTATTTTGAAAAAAGAGAAAAAAAAAATCTGCTGTATTCATAGTTAGAACTGTATTTGCGTTTTGTGTGAAGGGAAAAAGAAGTGTGTAGACATTATATATATGTATATAAATAAGACATATTTTTAATTAAACCATGTAATGTATTTTCAATACAATACAGAGTTATATAAGTGAACCTTTGATACCTGGGGCTCGGTAAAAGGATAAATACAGTAAAAGTCGTTTAACACGAAGCTGAAGGGACTGAAATATTTTTTCGTGTTAAAGGATATCGCAAAAAAAAACAACCATATATCAACGAAATTAAGTTTATTTTATTTATATAGATAAGTATCTTTGCGTATATTGAATAAAAATAAATGAAACAAAAGCATTCACAAGAACTTAAAGAAATTTAATACTAGATTTTCAAATTTTTTGTAAAACAAAACATTTATTGAGTTTTTGGAAAATAATCTGATATTTTTCTTTGCATTTTTTAGCATCAAATTGTCAACCAATTGTTCGATTTCATTTCGATTTTTATTCATTTCACCATTGGAATATGCGTCTAAATAACTACGCATACTTTTCATGATGTTCTTCATTTCGGATAATGTGGGAACAGGAGCTGCATTATTCATTTCATTTTCATCGTCGGAATCTGCATCAATGATATTTTTTTAGCTTTGAGCAAACTCCAAATCCCTTTGTTTGTTATAATGGGGGCTGTACATACATATCATCATCTGCTTTCGAAAATAAAATAGGACAGTCTAATCCGGATGATGTTCTCCGTATTTTGTTCATTCACAGAAGGGAAATTTTGTAGTGTTCAAAATTTCTCTTCTAAAATAAAAATCGCTTAACACTGTTAAGCGATATTTTTATTCTGTGTTAAGAGGGGGGGGGGGAGAAATGTATGAAAAAATACATAGCAGCTTGTCGGGACTGTTGCACTATTTCGTATTAACCGATATTTCATTTTAAGCGTTTTAGCGTTAAACGTATTTCACTTTACCTACATAACAGCAGGGCCGTTTTTAACCTCCCGGGCGCCCTAGGCACTTCAAATTGTTGCGCCCTTCCCCACTATTTTCAGAGCAACCCCTCCTTCAGTTCTTACCTTGCCAATTTTGGGTAGGGAAGCATTTTCCCTTAACTCTCTTACTCTTTTTCCTTTCTTTGTTTTTGCTGTTTGGAGAATCTTTACATTATCCACCACCTATAGATTCTCCGTGTTCTGGGCTGGTGATCGTAAGGAAAGCATAGTGACATGCAGGGCATCCTAGGGTATCGGCCGCCCTCGTGCAAACACCTAATGTGCCGCGCTCCTAGAGAACTTTCATATTTTGACTAATACTTAACGTTCACGTTAAAAAAACCATATACTTATATAGGAATAAAAAGTAAAACACATTAATAATAACTCAAATAAAATTTGAAGTGCAGAACTTTATTTTTTGGCCAGGTAATGAGTTATAATACCGACAAAATGCTTTAACAAAATAATAAACTCTCTCTCTAACAAAAATATAACCTTTAAAATAAAAAT
Organism: Trichonephila inaurata madagascariensis; assembly: GCA_019973955.1. Lineage (NCBI taxonomy): Eukaryota > Metazoa > Arthropoda > Arachnida > Araneae > Nephilidae > Trichonephila > Trichonephila inaurata. Next base: position 16,803 of record BMAV01010431.1, read on the forward strand.
AAACATTTTATAATTATAAATGCAAAACAACAGAATTTACTCAAAAAATGCAATCTAATAAAAATAAATACTCTCTAAGGCACAAATCTCGTGAAACGAAAAGTATATAAATCTGTCCTACTAAGACTAAGTAATAAACTGTACCGTAAAATCCGGTGTATAACGCGCACTTTTAACTCAAAAAATTAGATCGAAATTTACGGGTGCGAGTTATACACCGGGTATAAAAATGAGAGCTTTAAAAATACAAATTAGATGAGCATAGAAAAAGATCAGACTTTTACATATATCGAAATACTGTTTCTGTGAAAGAAATAACATTCCTTATGAACTTAAAGGGTTGTAATTCTGAAAGTACACTATTTTTACTAAAGCTTGGAATAATATTCGAATAAAGGACTTCAAAACACAAGATCATTGTGCACATGCATTTCAGGTTTCTTCGTAAAAAAGGGTGTGCGTGTTATACGGCGAATATGTGTAGAGGCATGTTATACGCCAGATTTTACTGTAACTATAAAATAACTTTTCTGGCTTTCTAAGAAGCAAATTTGTTAATAGTTTCGGTTAAATCAGTTTTTTCTGAGATTTCGGATTCAATTGAGACTATGGCCAAATCTGAAAGCCTTTCTTGTGCCATATTATTTCGCAAGTAATTTTTAATAATTTTTAATTTACTGAAACTTTTTTCATCAGAAGCTATATACAGAAACAGGTTAGGTTAAAAAAATTCTTAATGCTAGAGCGAAATTGGGAAAACAGGGAATAAGATCATTTTTCACTATAATTTCTAATATCACAGTTGGCTGTTTTTTACCAGGAAAAATATCTTTGAATGAAGTTATTTCACTGAAGAGCTATATACCGTCTATATCTTATTTTGGAATTTCTTTTTTATTTTCTCTTATTGTTCCAGCAATAGGTTTTTTTTCTTTTCAAAAATTCATCTTAAAGTGGATGTGTACCAGTTGTCTCCTTTAAAGTCACGTTCTTCCCAAATGCTTATGTGTCTATGCATATAAAACATGTATTTCTAACTGTGTCTCCCTCTTCTAAATCTGGATCGATTTCAGTGGAGGAATCCTACTTGCTGTTATACTCTTCCTCATTTGATTCTTCCTCATCATAATCACGAACAGAATTTCTTCATCCTAAAATACTGTTGTATTATATCTCTGTTAAATACTGTATCTATTAAGTTACTTAAATATCACATTTCTTCATCGTAACTACAATAATACGCCATAGTATAAGCAAGATATAAACGTGCTCATGCATTCAGAACTCTAACGGCGATTCACGCGCAAGGTATGACATACCCGAAGAGGCGGTATCCAAAAATATATATTTAGAATTCGTCTACAAGCTAAGGCCCCTCGAAGGATATGACCTTAAAGTCAGCTACACGAGAAACTATCCATTTTCCAAAAAAGGTTTAGAAGGAGCGTTGAAAAAAGGTAGACGGTGGGTATGACATACCCAGGGCGGGAAGTGCCGGGTTAAGGTATCCGACTACGTTCGGAACCGTGATTTTTAAAAAAGCATAAATGGATCATTTTCATGATATTCATTGTCACTTAGATTACAATACATGTATAAAATTGTTTTAAAAGGACATTTTTATAAAAAAAAAATATTTAAAAACAATATTTCGGCAAAAAATTAACTTAGAATAACCTTTTTTCAAAATGTTCTCCTTTTGTGAAAAATGCTTCGATTATAATAATATTTTGCTTGTATATATCTCAGACCTCTGTACAGAGGCTCAGATATGATTTTTGAAAAATTCACATTATTTTCAGTTACAACCATTTGAAATAATTATCGGCATTTTTTTCTTTAAATTTCTCCCCTCTGTTGTCGTAAAACGTGGATAAACCCACTTCTAAGGTATGTATTTCAAAAATTCTAGTTGAGCCTGTGTACAGAGGTCTGAGCTATATACAGGCAAAATATTATTATATAATAGAAGCATTTTTCACAAAAGGAGAATGTTTTGAAAATGGGTCACTCTATGTTCATTTTTTTGTCAAAATATTGTACTTAAATAATTTTTTATTGTAATGCTATTCTTAAAACAATTTTATATACATTTTCTAATCTGAGTGACACTAAATATCATAAATATCCATTTATACGCTTTTGCAAAATCACAATTCCGAACATAGTCGGATACCTTAAAACTGAGAAAGATTTCTGACCTGAAGCATTCTATATCGGTATATTTTTAAAAGTATCTCTACATTAGGGAAAGTCGAGACCATTTCTTTTGCAACTTCGATGCTTGCACAAAGCCTCGGATCTTCCCGAGGGACATTTTCCGATTCATAGTCATATCATTTATTTCTCTGTAGCAGTGTGAAAGGAATTTCTGTGAATGCTTGAAAATAAAGTTATAAATTTTAGATTAAAAATTAACTAAATTCTTTTTTAATCGAATCTAAATTTTCAAACTTTTTAAAGTTTTCTTTTTATTATTGCAAACTGTTAATTTTTTTCATGAAATATTTAGAAAATTAAAATAATAATTTTAAGCTTTTTAATTTTTTTTTCAAACTCTCAAAAAATTTCATTTAATCTTTTTTTCAAATTTTCTGACTGAATTATGAAATTTCTGATTTAATACAAACATATTTTGTTTAATTAATTTTGTTTGCTTAAACATATTAGTTTCCTTTCTAGAACAAAACGTAGCTTGGCTTCCAGATTACTTATTCAAAATTAAAATATCTCCACAAAAAGTAAGCTTTCAAAAATTCTAAGGTTTTTTTAAAAAAAAAACTAGGAACACAATCCCAATACTCTGAATTTGTAGTTTCCTTTTAAAGTTTCTCTAAATATAAGTTAATAAAACATTAATATATTATTATTATACTTGTTTGTTTGTTTTTTCAAATATCTTAATACTTTGAGACTAAACAGAACAATAAAACATTTTTCTAGAATAATTTGAAATTTCTAAGATAACTCAAAACTTTTTGACAAAGGCCACAATATCTTAAAAGAAATCTAAAATTTTTTAACTAAATTTGTATCTTAATTACATTAAAAATACTGAAGATTATACAACCTTACTACCTATTGAATAATTTTTCACATTTCTGATTTGTTTGAGACAGAGAGAGAGAGAGAGAGAGAGAGAGGAGAGAGAGAGAGAGAAAGAGAAATCTACTTTATAAATTGTGTTTATCATATTTTTGTTTCTGTAATGCATTTTGCTATCACTTTAATTAAATAGTTTTATTCTACTAGGAGCAACTAAAAAAATACTACCTATATTTTTCAACATTTATTATTGTTCTGTAAAAATAACCTTTCATTAAATGCTTTTTGTAAGAAATTTCTGCAATAGTGTTATTGTTGCCTTTTTTAAAGATTTTAAATATTGCTATAGATTGTTAAAGATGAATTTTGATTAACTTTATTAGAAGCATACAAAATGCTTTACAATATTTTAAAGAAATTATACGATTTTTATATATTTTTATAATTAAAATTATACACATAATTAATTATTAGTTTGCATTAAATATTTTTACAAATTCTCTGGGAAAAAGATCTTAATCAAGAAGGTATCGTGCAAATCACTCTTAAAATAGCAATAAATACAAAAAGAAAAAAGAATATTTGTTCTTTTCAAATTCAATTTTACAAATAATGGTTCTCTTAGCAGTCTTAGAGTATATTAGAAAAATTATATATATGTGTTTATTTCACATGTTACCTAAATAAAAAGAACAAAAAATGTGTGTGTATCTTTAAGTAAACTTAACATACTTTATTTCTTTGAAAATTCTTTTCACGGTTTGAAGCAATTTAAATTAAATATTTAGAAATTATAGATTATTTTATTTATTACTAAACAAAATTATCGTAATACGTTATTATTACAAACAAAATCATCAAAATAAATATAACTATGTTTTATTTCAATTTCGCACTAATGTTAGGATCCTTTTAAGTATGGTAAATAATTAATGAATGTACTCAAAGGCTCATTAGTGTTTTGTATTTTAAATAAACTACTACCATTTTTCGTAAGTGACTAAAGGAATTATTTTTGTACGAGAGGCAAATAATATTCTTTCATTTGAATAACAATGCCAATTGAAATATGTTTTAAGAAGATTACGGTACATTCAAGCTACGAAAACATACACTTAAATATGTTAATCAACTTGAAAGTATTCTAAGAAACTGATGACAGTTATTTAGATTTATATATATAAATAAATAAAATAGTTATAACGCAAATGTAACAAATTTTTTTTTTCACTTTATCTTATGCGATGATTAAAATACCTGGGCATTAAATCTAAAAATACGATAAGAGAATTTTTTGAAAGTGATATAGTTAACTTTTTTGTTGTTTAACCGTTTTTGTTGTTCCGATTTTTGTCTTGTCTAAAAGAAATTAGTGCGGAAGTTAAATTGACGCAAAATTTCCTCGGTTTTCTTCGAAAAGGGGTCTTTTTTTCTGAGGGTCATTCTGCCCCATTCTTTTTATTCGTCCTTAGGCATGTCATAAATCTTGATCGTGCTCTTCATCACTTTTGCCCGATGTGTCGAAATTCTTCTTCAACGCCCCCTCCCGCGGCCCCCCCCATGGGGGCAGCGGGGAGAACTCATGAATACTCGTTAAAAAAATAATTAACTATAGATTTGGAGGGTAACAGAAGACTTCTTGCGCTTATGGGCCAGATCTTTCTCGGAAAGGGAAGCAGATCCCTTGTTGACTGAATGCATATTCGGTCTTTTGGTTGTTACAGAAATAAAAGAGAACCGGAATAAATAAAATCTAACATTCCCTTTGACTGGACCACTTCTGAAAAAAATTCCAACTGCCAAGCCTTCGTGTAGCTTCTTAGTGCGACGTTTATTACAGTCAATCAATCAACAGACGAAGGGGGTATTTTCATTTTCAAGCAAATAACATTCTGCATGTATTTTTCCCATCCTAAGTGTTATCTGTATTTCACTTCAAACGTTTTGTCGAACCGCTATGAATGAGAAGTTTTTCCTGCTTTTTGACCACATAACACTCCTTATTTTCTCATTATTTTGAGTAACTTTACTAGCTTTTAAACTTTTTTTATAGTGGGTCCTGAGATGCAGAATTCACACGGAAAATTTATATCGTTTGAAGCTAGTGACATACTATTTTATAAACGTAGAAAGGAACTCTTAATATGACCATTAATAACATTTTACGACTGTTTGCTTACACACGTCCGGGGCCCCTGTAGCTTGGAGGGCCCGTATCATTGATACTGACCCCTGATAAGGCAGGCTACATCTCTGATGAGAAGGAATGTTCCTCAGAATTTGAAATCCATTCTTATTTTTCTCTATTATGCTATCGGGAAATCGGGACTTATTTTGATTTTTCAATAACTGTTTCAAATTTAGCATATTTATTCAACTTATAAATTTTATTTTTAGAAATTCACAAAAAATTTTGCTTGATCGAAAGAATTATAGGTGGCCTGCGGCCACCCGCGTGCGGTGCACGCGCTGCACACCTGCTAGGATCGGCCCTGGTGACATGGTTTGACCACTCTTGTTCATTTCTTACCTTGTGACATCACGGACCACCTACTCACCCTTTTGTAAATTAATACGGTAAATTAATGAAATCGTTTGCAATCACAGTATAGAGTATACATTATAGTATGAACTGTTTTCAATTTGTTAATTATCATCTTTTCATTGCTTATCATTTTACTATCTTTTACTTTTAGACATCCATATTCTTTGTTGAGTCACTGCCGTTGCCCTGCTATAACAAAAGTTTTCTTCGAGCTTTGATCATTGCAAAATCCTTAATGACATCATTTTAGTCAATTTCCATCGTAATATCATTCAGAGTGTGTACCAGCATCAAACTGTTAAGCTTTTCTTTTCCCACAGTAAATCTCATTTCAGTCTTTACTCTCTTAAGGGCAGAAATACTTCTCTCATGATTCGTTAGGTGGTGGTACGTTCGCTGTAATTTCAATTTTTTTCTCTTCTTTTCGCCCTCCAATTTTTTGCGCCCTAGGCGCGTGCCTAAGCGGAAAGGCAGCCCAGACTTACACTACGTATTGTGATTTAACTTTTAGTGCCCA
>BMAV01010431.1:23009-39678 GCA_019973955.1 Trichonephila inaurata madagascariensis
TTTTTTTTTTTTTTTTTTTTTTTTTTTTGTGCCCCCTACTCTTTTGCACCCTAGGCACGTGCCTAGTGTGCCTAATCGGAAACGCGGCCCTGGCAACAGGTACGTCCATAAAGTGCTATAGCCCGAAGTGGTTCCCTTCCTGCAAGGCATCCCTGGAGCTATCTTTCAGCAGAATAATGCACGCCCACATGTTGCAAAGACTGTTCGAGACTTCTGCTCAGCCCAACACATGCAACTTCTTCCTTGGCCTGTTTATCCGCCGGATATGCCACCTATTGAAAACGTGTGGGATTTGGTAGGTCGGCGTCTCGTTCGTGATCCGCGTCTTGCAGCTTCAAAAGACGAACTTTTGCTGTGCATACAAGCAAAATGGAATTTTCTTCCACAAGCAGACATTCAAAATCTTTTTGACTCCACGCCACGTCGTATAGCAGCACTTATTGCAGCGCGTATTGGCTACACCAGTGTTTCTCAAACTGTGGGGCGCGCCCCCCCAGGGGGGCGCGAACATATCGAAAATAAAAGGTTAAAAAAATTAATTTACTGGAATGAAAAAAGACAAAATACTTTCTGATATAATAAAAAAAATACAGATTTACATTGATATGATTTATATATATCATCTGGTGAAAAAAGGTCATCAAAAATAAAAGATTCTACTTTGAACGCTCATTAGCTATCTTTGATCCTATAACTAAATAAAAAAAAATATTTTGTTTGCTTTGCTGTAATCCTACGATGAGAGCTTTTTTATTACGTTTATTTTAACCTAAAATATTACTTTTCCTGGCTTTCGAACTTACTTGTATGGTTATCTGCATCCCTTTTTTTAGGGAAATTGTAAATTATATAATTCTGTTGCGCTTTTTTTTTCACAGTGTGAAAGAGTTTTATGATACATGGATAAGCATATTGAGCACTTTGAAGGATTAATTGGCCAAGATTTATTTTTTATGAGTATATTGAAACATATAATACAAAAATCGTTAATTCTGGGAAAACTGCTTATTTGTTATCAATGACCTTGACAGAGAATCCTCTAATATGACACTTAATGGGAGATAAAATGAATTGATAACATATCTCCTTTTTTGGGAGTGGCAAACGTTTTTTTTAGAATCTTAAGGTACCTGTTTAGACCGAGTTCCCGGCACAACCACTATTTTTCAAAAATATTTTCTTGAACATGCTGCATTTTCCTCTATGAATAACTTAGTGGTTTTAATTGTGATGTTGTACGACTGATTATGGTTTATAAATGTAAATGAGCAGAATATAAAAAAGAATTGGTCATCTGTGATCTCTCTGAAAGGTAATTGAAGCTGATCAAACAAGGGAAACACTTGCTGAAATAATGCATATTAATCATGTTAGCGAAAGTAAATTTCAGAAAAGAAATAAGAATGAAACGAAAGGAAAATTTTCAATAGCTACATTAAGAACTTTATCAAGAAAATACGAAGCCATAAGAGTACCGCAAAATGCACTTCGCCCTGTCAAAAAGACACATGCAAGAAAAAGTTCAACAGGATATTTGTCGATCATCAAATTAAAATTACAATAACGTGAACAAAATGTGACAGTTTTGCTTGCAAATAACTTTCCTGTAATGTTAGCAAAAAGTGTCTGTGATTTGTGTCCTTTATTAAGGTCACGCACATTTGGAGCAATTTAGTTCAGTTTTATTGGATATTTTCTCAAATTATGAAAGACAAGAAGAAAAATCCTAGAAATAGGTAAGTATATTTTCTCTTAGTTAAATTATTCACTGAAATTGTGATTTTTATCTTGTATATTGAAAATAATTATAAAAAAAAGAATTGGGGTGCATCACTCCCCGCGACCATTAACCTTAGTATCGAGTGCACACCTGATCCCGGGCTAAAACATTTTGAAGTTTTCTCGCTTTAAATATTAAAAAAGTAACACAATTGTTATTCATTAGAATTTTATATTCTTTTTTTATTACTTAACATTTATTCTAAATGCTAATTCTGCGAGGCTTAAAATTACAGTTCATTCAAAACCGTTTATAATATGAGTATTCATTTCAATAAATCATTTGACATTTTTGTATACATTGTCATGCACTTGGTTTTACTCTCCTTACAATTAAGCTATTATATCAAGAATAATGTATTATCATTTTTTTAAAAAATAAACTCGTGTTAAGAGTGGGTACTTCAGCCAGTATAATAACAAGTTTAATAATTATCAGTGACTTCCATGGGCTTGTCTTGCAGAGCAAAGTTTTTCAAAGGAAAGCTAAAAATTAGAAATTGACACTCAGAGTTATTTTTTGATATTTAGCTCAGATCTATATTTTGTCTTCAAAGTAGCCATCGCAGAAAATCCGGATTCACAAAGGTATGATGTTAAAAATGGTAATAGTATACGAAATGCTTTTGTTTTCAGTGCAGAAAATTCAGCATCCACCTCTATCCAAAATTCAAAGAGTGATTTATTACAAAATTGCCCTTTAATTTCATCACTGGATGTGAAATCTATGAAGATCTCTTTTTCGGCAGTTGAGAGCCCTTCTGAAGTAATTTGAAATGGATTCCTAACCGATTCATAACTTGCTATCAATTTGCCCTCGTCTGTGTACTTGTGGATGTTTTATTATCGTCGAATGCTCGCTGTGATTTAAAAATATATCTATGATTTTGTTTTAATCCACTGCCGTAAATACTTAATACCGTGAATTACAGTTAACGCGTGAATTATGAAATGTACATTCAAGAGAGATTCAGTAGCTAATCGATTCGGCCAAGACTGACTAGAATTGTACGAGGTACAGCATTTTTACATGTTTTGTGCAGACGTCCGTTAGGTTGCCTAAACTCACGTGAACGTTCGCGAGAATGCCAAATGTAATGGATGTGATAAAGAGCAACATAGATTAGGCTATTTTTTATAATGACATTTGTACTTTTAGAAATGGATCTTGAAGGAAATAAATCTTTAATTAAATATTATTTCTCAATCTGTTTCAATTTAAAAATTAGAGAAAGAAAAATAACATAATTAACCTATTACTTAAAAGCATAATTTACTTAAAATATGTATTACTTAAGAGTAACATATATAAAAAATTTAATACTTATCTTATTAATACTGAATTAAGAACAAGTTTAATAAGTATTAGCGACTTCCATGGGCTTGTCTTGCAGAGCAAAGTTTTTTAGAAATTGACCCTCTGAGTTCTTTTTCTATATTTAGCTGATATCTATATTTTGTCTTCTAAGCAGCCACCGCATTTTGCAATATGTTCCAATTTAAAAATTAGAGAAAGGAAAAATAACATAATAATTATCCTATTACTTAATTTTTTTGTGTGCTTAAAAGTAACTTATACAAAATTTAATACTTATGTTATTAATTTGTACGGTTTATAATTAAGATCGTGTATTGAAGCTTTAGCGTCAAAGTGCATTATTATTGCATTCAGTAATTTATTAATATATAGGGGGCGCGATAAAAATTGTGATTGAAAAGGGGGGCGCCAGTATTGAAAGTTTGAGAAGCACTGGGCTACACCAAATACTGATTTCGGACACTTAATATTGTTTTTTGGCTTTGAAAATTTCGTCATTTTTTTGTACTGAAACAAGTCGTTTGTGCATTAAATTTCATTTAATTCTGATTCCTTCATGGTGTTGCCTTTTTTACAAACAGCAGCTTAGTACTATAACCTCATTTAAAACAAAATTACATTTTTTAAAAATTGAATACATTGGAATAGAAACAAAACATAAGCAACAGGTAGGAAAGCTGGATCTTCCTCTATAATAACATACCTCCCCCCCATATAAAAAATGTGTTGGAGGTAAACTAAAAGAAAAGGACAAAAAGAAGAAACCAGAAGCTTCAGAAAAAAAAAGAGCATTCAAAAATATTTTGTTAAGAAATCAGACGGAACATCTAGACTTAGAGATGACTCCAGTATCAGAAGCAATGAAACGTTCCATTTTGATGGATGATCTGTAATGGACTTCATGCTATCAATTAAAGAACAGGAAAACAAAGACGTTCGTAATGGAAAATTCTCCGAAGATCAACAAGGGGAAATCTGGAACCAATGCTTTAGCTCAGTGCTTCTCAAAGTTTCAATATTCGCGACCCAATTTACAATTATAATTTTCATTGCGCCTCTCTCATACCATAACAATGTATTGAATTCAATAATAGTACACTTCCAACGCTAAACTACGATACAACCGGAACCTCTTAAGTGCCATCGGCGTATATAAACGTCTCGCTCAGTCAAAGCGTTAGTTTCACTGGACGTATAAATACGTCTTTTCGAAGCACGATCATTTCTCTACACTGCTATCCATACAATTACTCCGAAGGCTTTGGAATGCAATAAAAGGACCTCGACAATGTTCGCGAAGGATTTTTATTTATTTCAGATTATTTGCTTCTTTATTCCTTTCTCTTCCAATACATCACATACGCGCGTCTACGTGGAAAACGGTTAGTATTGGGAAGCGAATCGCGTAACTTTTAATCGGCAGTTAAGGGATTAATTATAAACCGTACAAAAAAAATTATAAAGATAAGTGTTAATTTTTGTATATAATTTTATATATGACACTCCCATGGAGTTAGTGGTAATTATTAAACTCATTCTTAAATAAGTATTGTTAAATTAATTATAAAATACTTTATTTAGCACACACTGATACATTTATAAGTGTAATATATCTGTGTAAATGTATATTTTATTTTTTATTATGTCAGATTGTGTATTTTGTTTGTTTTCACATTCAGTAAATTAATAATTTTTTAAAATCTTTTGTTTTGACTTTTCATTATGCTCGCGCCCGCCCCCCTCGTAGAGTTGTGCCCCCCCCCCCCGGGGGCGTGCCCCACAGTTTGAGAAACGCTGCTTTAGCTGTTTTCTGTGGGCTCACCTTGAATGTACTGGAGCAGAGGAAGAATGTAATGTTTGTGATTTTTGTGTAAACTCAAAATAGAAATGACTTTCACATATTCGTAAAAATATGGCTTTTATTGTTAAAAATAACTACGTTTTAAGAAATCTTAATTAGTTTCTAATGGTTTAAACCACACACACACCTATTCCATATATTACCCGACTATTCTATATTACCCTTCATTTATCATTTTTTCAACAAAAAAATAAATAAACAAACTTTTGTTATAAGAACAAAATAAGTTTTTTTTTATAAGATCCTTACAATCGTTTATATTATACATCAATAATGAGAGATTTTAGAATTTTTTTTTTCAAAAACCAGTTAAGTTAGTTTTAGAAATGTAAATGGTATTCCATAATCTATCTCATCTATGTATTAGTTGATTTAACCTTTCTTTTGCTTTAATCATTTTTGGGCTTGAGCTCTTCACGTTAAAAGTTTTTAAGGAAACACACACACAACACCTTTTCCTATAGCTCTAATTGTACCTGAACTTTATCCGGAGTGGTGTCACTAAATGACATCAAACTAACTTTCAACTGATCAAGGGACATCGAAAGTTGTAGAATTTTTTTCCAATATAGAGTTTACAAAACTGAAAAAAAGGGGAATGGTTTGCGTCGTCTGAAGTGATTAGAGTGCGGTCACATGCTATTTTTTGTTTCTGTCTAGCTTTCTGTATGGTCATTTTACAATGTTTCTTCGTCAATAAAAGCAAACTAAGAAACTGTTTCTTCATTTATTTTCAACCGCAACTATGTTGATTGTGAATTCCTAAGAGTTGGATCTTCAAAAATAAATCCTTTTCAACATAAAATTATACAGGGAGTCCCAAAACGACCGCATAAACTCTGCACAGCTAGATTCCTCGTTGGGAGTACATAAAAACTGCTCAAAAAAGCATTCCTGTACGATCCATAGCTTACGAGAAAAATACGAAAAACAAAGTATGACGTCACTGCCGGTGCAAGGGGAAAAAACCACTTTATTGGATATATCAACAACAGTATTTGTATATCTTTCCAGACGATAATGTTTAAAACGTTCCCCACGCGCATATCGCGTCATGGTGTTTCTCAATGAGGTCTTAACCGAGTTCCTCGATGACATACCATTATCGGCAATTCAGAGACTTTGGTTCCAACATGATGGGGCTCCAGCGCATTTCTGTGCTCCTGTACGTGATTGGCTGGATATCGCATACCCCGGCCGTTGGATCGGACGTCCTGTTCTATAGCCTCCACGTTCGCCACATCTTACACCGTTGGATTTTTCCTATAGAACCATCTCAAGGAACTGGTGCATCGAGACATAGTGACAACACAAATGGACTTAGTTGCTCGTCTGTATGCTGCTTGTACTTCGATGGACCCCGCGGTGCTGCGACATGTGATGATAACCATTCCATGGCGTGCTCAAGCTTGCCTCGACATGCCCGGCGGACACGTTGAACATCTGCCTTAAATTGTGCATATACTTCTGTTGATATGCTTAATAAAGTGTTTTTTTTTCTTGCATCGGCAGTGACGTCATATTTTGTTCTTCGTATTTTTCTCGTAAACTATGGATCGTACAGGAACGCTTCTTTGGGCAGTTTTTAAGTACTCCCAACGAGCTGTGCAGAGTTTATGTGGTCATTTTGGGACACCCTATATATATATATATATATATATATATATACGGTGATATTTTTTAATGGCAAATATAAAAATACAATGAATAAGATATGTAAAAGAGAGAGTTTAAATCACAAATTTTTTTTAAAATATATTTTAATGAAGAGTGATAGAAGTTATATCGATATCATATTTTAGTTTACCCCTGTGTCTTACTTCACCGATTTCTTGACAGTCAGTAGCAGAACGTTAGTAACTTTTGTAATTTTTGGTGTAGGAGAGGCTTACAGGTAGTACAGATTAACTTTATTAAAAAGTAAATTTCGCTCATGCCATAGAAGAAAAAAACCAAGAGATTTGAGATAGTGGAAAGATGAATATGAAACAGACTAAAGTCTGACACAAACTTATTTTACTATAGATATTAAAAATAAGTTGATACTTCGGGCATTACTATTTGAATTCACAAAAATATTTGCTTATAAACTTATAAAAATTACAGAGAAAGAAAACTTAAGAACACAATGCAAGTTGAACGTTGTATTTCAAGTATTTTCAAAACATCTATGTAAAAAATTCATACAATTTAAATTTCAATAACAATCTCATTAGCTTCATTTCAGTTATTTTTAAAGTAAATGTTCCTGTAGTCGGAAAAAAAAGAGAGGAAATATCCGGAGAAACCTTTAAAATGTTATTGAGAAAAACACTTTACAACAGTTATTCGTAACAAATATATTAGGTATTATTAAAAATTTATCAATTTGATGATAAAAAAATTATATCGATGAGATGAACATTCAGTAATCAAAATCAAAAAACACATAGACAGTAAGCAAACCACACTATGAAGGACACATGAGCAATCGAAATTTAAAAATGGATGCTTCAGTATTATAAACATTGCTGACTTAGGACAGCTTATATATAAAATAGAATAAGAAGTACACATGCACACAATAATTAAAAGTTTTAAATAAAAGTAGTTGAAAAATATCACAAAATTAAATAAATTACTAATAATTACTAATATATGCATAACTTTATAGCAGAATTATCTCGTACTATACCCCAATACGTCGCCAAACAATGTCACCTGTTTTTAATCAATTGTGAAAAACAAAAAAATTGAAAAAAAATAAAAAAAATGAATAAATAATTAGCATTAGTTAATAAAATAAATTATTAGCAACAAATACTTGATTAAATTACTTAAGTATAGGTTCTAAATTAATTAATATTGATTAATTATCATTTCCTTTGTCAGGAATTATTTTACGAGCTATATGCATTGGATTATAAAAATTCGGAAAAGAAAATAAGGATGAGGGGGGGGGGTTAGCCCCTGGACATATTTCCTTGTATGTGCCACTGATCAAAAGCATTGTACGGCAAATTCCGGAACATTGTCAAAGCTATCTAGAAGAGAGAAAGCCCTGACACTGGACTGACTTGAAACCGGTCACGTGACGAAAGGAGGGACGAATTTGGCGGGAGAAACGATTACATTCCCACTTCCATCTTGTATGCTGACAAAGTTGATAGGATATCCCACGTGTAATTATATTCATTACTCAGGATAAATTGACTGGATTTTCTGCAAAAAGGATTAATTAGGATTTCTTTATTAAGCAAAAAAGAAAAAGGTACGATATTTGTATTATTCTTATCATTGAATTTTTATTCTTTTGAGTCTTGAGAACACGATATAATAAACTGACGCATATATGCCAACATCCTTGATTATTTGTAAAAAAAGATATTTTGTTTTATAAGAGAAATTAGTGCTTAAATGTAAAATTAGTGTTTTGTTTATTCTGTCAAATCTTAATTAACAGAAAAATATTATTAATAACTTAACCTAAAGCTGTACACATTTCATAATAATGCCTCATTACTGTTGTGTACCAAATTGTTCCTCTAATAAACCGGGGCAGCCGTACGTTTCTGTGTTTCGTTTCCCAAAAGATGAACAGTTGTTACAAACTTGGAAAATTCCTAGGGATTTTAAAAATACTAACAATAGTGTAGTGTGCATTATATAAACATTTCCCTGAATCTTTCATTGTGAGAAAAGATAAAATTACAGACAAGACTGGTATTGTTGTAGAAATACCTAGAGTGTATCCAAAATTATCAGAGAATGCATATCCTTGCATTTTCCCTGGTTGTCCATCCTACTTGAATGAAAAAATTAAAGAACGCTCGGTGACAATTCAACGAAAGGAAAAAACGAAACAATTAGACGAACAACTGTTTACTAATTTCATTAAGAAAGACGAAATTACCAGTTTTGAATGTTTAAAAGAAAATCTGCTAATGCGAGAAAATCCCATATCTGATTTCTTATCTAAAAACAATGTTCTAAAACATGATTGTGAAAGTTGCATAACATTTCTTTTTATGAATTGCGAAAATTGTCCTTCCATTTTAAAATCCCTGAAAATAAATACAGATCTCTCTATTGTTTTATTTAATAATAATCGGGAATTAAATATACCTTCTGTAGGAAAAATTCTTAATAATCCTCCTAGGTTAACATATTTCAGCGAATTGTTAAATATTCTTAATACAGTAAATGTCTTTGAAGAAATCTCTTCCATTAATTCTGTTCCTCATCATGTTATGGCTATTCAATCATGGGAAAAGTATATTGAAAACTGTAATGCTGAAAATTTCGAGGCAGCAAATTTTATTTTAGAGCAAATGAAATTATTAAATTTGAATAAACATAGCCGTAAGTATAGCAGTAATTTAATGGTTTTTCTTTCTGCATGTACATTAAATCTACCACATGTTATTCCTATGTAAGAGATAAGGGGAATATAATTCTTCCAAGTGTGTGAGACAATTACAGAGAGTTACATCTGGATTAAATGTTACTCCAGGTTTGTCCACTCTGGCTAATGAAAATTATCTACGAGGTAGGTGTAAAGAACTGAAAGACCATGAGAAACAGGTAATATTACAAATTGATGAAATTTTCATCAAATCAGCGATTACATATAAATGTAATAAAATAATTGGATTTACTGAGAAAGGAGAAGCAGCTACTACGATTCAATGTTTTCTATACTCTTCTTTATTGAGTAAAAATAAAGAAATAGTATCATTGAATCCTGTAAAGAACATGAATGCTGAAGACTTGCATTCTATGTGTGACTTTAGAAATTTTGTCACTAATGGAAAAAGTAGGTTTTTCAGTTGCTTGCATTGTAAGTGATAATAACAGAGTAAATAGAAATTGTTTTTCTAAATTGTGTAATGGTACCATAAAGAGTGTTATTCAGAATCCAGCTAATAATGCAAAAAAATTACATCTTATTTTTGATTCACAGTACATCTTATCAAATCTATACGAAATAATTGGTTAAATCAGAAAGATGCTGATTCTTCTTTAATGTATCCTGATCCTTCAGAATTTTCTCAAATCCGAAAAGCATCTTTTTCATCATTATTTAAAATTTATAACGAAGAAATGAACATTATTGTTAAATTAGCTCCTAAATTATATTTAAAAGCTTTAAAACCAACAAATTTTGAGAAACAAAATGTTAAATTAGTTTTAAAAATTTTTGAAGAAAGCAATGTGACTGCACTTAATATATTAAAAGATAAATTAGGCTACCCAGAAATGTTTAGGGACACTGCAATATTCATCAAACATATTTTAGATTTCTGGCAAATAATGAATATTAAAAGTCCAACTAAGGGTCAAAATCTTAAATTGAAAATCAGTGTTCCTTTTTCATCAATGGATGATGATAGATTCACTTTTTTTTCAAAATTTGTTCAGTGGCTGGACTGCTGGAAAAATTTAAAACAAAATAAACGAGAAGGCTGTTTAAGCGAGGAAACATTTTTTGCTTTGAGGCATACGGTAAATACCATCCCAGAACTAATAAAGTATCTTTTGACGGAGCAGAATTTCAAATATGTTTTAACTGGAAAGTTCCAAACTGATAATTTAGAAGCCAGATTTGGGCAATACAGACAAATGTCTGGAGCAAATTATCATGTCACTGTGCAGGAAATTTTGCAAGCTGAAAAAAAGTTGCGCATTAAAAGTGTGTTAACTTTGCACATTCAGATAAATATGGTACTATCTCACTAAAAAATTTAATTTCAAATCATTCAGAGGTGAGATATTTCATGTTAAAGTAGATATTGCAGATTTCAACGAAATATTAAACATTATAAATAAACCAGATGATATTTCAATAGAAGAGTATTAAGCTTTAATGTATATAGCGGGATATATATTGTGTGCATAATATATAAAATTCGAATGCTCTGATTGCAAGCATACATTTGTTTTAGATAAGCAGATTAATTTCGACTCGGAAAATATCGAAGGGACAAAATATTTGAGACTTCTGGATAGAGGAGGTTTAAAAATGCCCACAGATATTGTTATGAAAGTCATTTCAACGCAATATTTCATTTTTAATTTGTTAATATCGAAAACATTCGAATCGAAGTTTCTTAAAGTTGATTGCCAATTATCTTGCTTTACAAGCATAACAGAAGCGTATCTGGAATTACACGAGTTGTGGAATGTCTTGCATTCGTTTCATTCACCTTGTGTAAATTGTAACATTCCTGCATTTTCATATTTTAAAAAAGTATTCGTTACATTTGGGAACATATGCTTAAATAATTATTCAAAAAAGTGCAGTGAAGAAATTTTAACCGTGAAGGATAACCGAAAAATGAAGAAATTTAAGGACAATTAAATTAATGTTTGCTTTTTATATTTTTCTGTTTTATTTATTTAAATATTCAATTATCAGTTCGTATTTTATTCATTGTGCATGTATATCCTTGTAATTTTTTTATACTACATACATTTTATGAACGTGTGTAATTGTTCATATAACTATTATTTGAAGAAAAATTATTTATTTATTTACGATATTCTTTTAAATTATTTTCATAAGGATTTTAGCATTCAAAGTATGTAAAATGTTATTTTTTTAATTTCAAAACTTTTGTTTGATTTTTAGATATTTTTACCATAGCATAATATTGAATTTTAATGCATATGCATAAAAATAATGTAGTTAATAGTTTAAATAATATCATCACAAATGCAAATTATTCAAAATTTGAAACTAATCAGTACGTTGCCTCATTAATGATATATTTCATGAAAAGTTTTTTTTCTGATTATTTATAGGTAAGTGTGTATTTACTAATGTATATATATTTTTAACATCCTATATTTGCTATGTAATTATTATGGTGTCTAAACTGTTCATGTCATATGCATTTTTTATGTAATAATATGCCTCAAATACTTTACTTTTCCTATTTTCTTTTTTATTTTATTGGATTGAAATTATTTTAAAATTTTTGAATATTGAATGAATGAAAATTGAATATTTTTAACGCGTATAATCTAGAATCTATTTTTACTATATAATTTTACTATGGTGTCTAAAACTGTTTGTCATTTCTATATTTGAATATATTTTTGCATGCATTTTTTTTATAATTCTTTCTTTTGTTATGATTCATTGATTCTATGAGCATAAAAAATGTCATTTCACAGGAAAAAGGAACTCCAGCAAAATGTTTCTAAATTCACATGATTTTTTTATTAATATGCCTCTAATGCTCTATACTTTTCAAATTTTCTTTGCAAGTAAATGTTTGTTATTTTTTTATTTTATCTGATTGAAATTATTTTACATTGAGCCAGTTTTTTCTTAGAATTTTTTTATACTGTTAGGAGCCTTTCATGAGTGATTTTGTCCCTTTTTCCGGGAAAATATTATGCATCATTCTAGCGTATTAATGCATAACTTTCATCAGAAAATATTCTCAGTAAGAATTAAAAAAAATAATCAATATAAATGCGGAAATTTTAGCCTATGGCATGAAAAGAAATAAATGTTCAAAGCTTTATATTCCTCACAGAGCGAATGCGCGTAGAAAAGCTTTCCCTCCTTTCGTGACGTCATCAAAATGCTGTCACGGCCTAGTCCTTTTCTAGATGGCCTTGACACTGTGCATCCCATAAAGAAATTAAAATGAATATGCATGTTCACTTTTTGAAATTTTAATAGTTGAATTTTTAGTTTTATTTAAAGTACAAATATAAATAAAAACTAAATGCTCCAGTTTCAAAAGTAAGATATTAAAACAATTTGAATCTCTCATTATTGATTTCAGCAAATTTGTACAGAAAATAGCCATTAAGTACAATAGAATTTGAACTGACAATATGAAGCCGAAATGTATCTTAAGTGAAGGATTTCAGAAAAAAACCATATTTAACTCCCTAAAAGTATTGATTAAACAATGATACAAGTAAAAAATTGAAATATGGCAAGAACAAGTTGATCTCAAATTGAATTTTAACATAAATAATACGAGTAATTTTTTATTTTTTTTTTTTTTTTTTTTTTGCTTTAACAATTTTTACTCTAACAAAATTTTATTAAAATTCCAGACGTCTTGAGAGAAATATTATTATAAGGCAATCCAGTAGATTATATAAAAAGCAATTAATTTTTCAAAAAAATATAAATAAAAAGTAATGCCACGGCTTTAAACAAATATCCCGGAACAAGCACATCTAAAATGTGTGTGTGTTCTAAGGAACATAATACATCCAAAATGCTCCACGGAAGACAAAAGAAAAGTGTCAAATCAATTTTTGATCACAAAAACGAATTAGCGTTTTTTTTCCCTAGAAAATGAATTTATTTTTTTTATGTTCAATAGTTTAAATTTTCTCTCGTGTAATTATTTAATTATAAATATTTATACACTTTCTCTTTCTCTCTGCGTGTATTTTGTTTAGATGAGGTAATATTTTACGTAATTATTTGCATATAATTATATACATATATTAATATATTATTTTATAATCCATTAATCATATTTTACAACAAAAGTATTAAACGTCTCTAAAAGTCTTAGTCGTGACATATTTTTGAGAGTATTAGATAAATCACGACCATTTTGAAAAATTCATACAGGTGATTATTTTCGTAAAAAATCAGCAATAAATTTATCGACATTTATCTTATATTTATATTTATATAATTATATAAATATAACATTTTGCAATAGAGCACTTTTTTATGAAATTAATCTAACATTTGGGGGATTCTAAAAATTGAACTCACCGTTTCGGAGAGAAATTTAAAATGCTCGACGCTTCTTGATCGATTGGCGATGAATGCATTAAACGTGTTTTTGCATCACGTTCCTCTCCCGGTAACAATGAGCGCATTTGGATTATGCGCATGCTCGTAAAGGAAGCAGGATCGTCCATCCTCAATTAAGAGAATAACGTTTTCTTCTTTTTTCCTTTTCTTTCCTTCTCGTATAGTCACTCCTCAGTTGTGCCAATTTGGTATGTTTTTCGTACTTAGGGTTGGAGTTTTTTTTACGATTGTTTCACATTTATTATTATTCCTTCATAATTAAATTGCGTTTTCATTGTAGCGCTGTATGTCATTTAAGTAAATTATTAGATTAATTCATAAATTTATTAATGCAGTGTAGATTTAGATACAAATACTTGTTGATTTGAACTTTGTGAACTATTTTTTTAATCAAGTATCAATATATTCAGTTAGAAAAAGCTTCTACAATCAAGAGAAAAGTAAATTAATATTGCTTAGAAATATTGTACTATTATTTGAAAACAAAATTTGATGAACTATAATTATATGTTTTTGTTTTGTATATAACACATACATTTACAAAATATTTTTGACATATAATTCGGAATTATTTAAAAAGTTCTTTTTTCCTTATCCTTATTATAAATACCAATAATAAATTTTATTTATTCCCCCCCCCCCTCTAATTTAAATTTTGGTTTTTTTAAATTATTTAAGACCAAATCTTTATATTTCTTATTATACAACCTCTCTTTTCCTTTTTTAGATTATAATGTCCGAAAAATCTGTAAAAGTTTATGTATAGCATATACTTGCGTACATACCATAGTTCTATGTATAATTAAAAAGCTACAGAGAAATGAAAATTATAAGATTGAAAGTAGAAAAAAATTACTTTTTAATATTAGTTAAAATGTGTTATATATTTTAAGCAATCATATCATATTTTAATTTATTAAAATAATAAAAAATATCATATAATTCAATTTTAATGAAATAATTATTGTAATATTCCCTATAATTATTTTTTTAGTTTAATCTAATATTTTAAATTACTTCCTAAATTTTCAAATCGCTCAGTTGGTATAAACTTGTATTGGAAAAAATAAATATTGTCAAACAACAAATCGCAACTTCCAACACCTTGTGTACTGAAATAAAATTCATTTAAACTGATTATTAATAACAGTTTTTTTTTCAACGTAAGCTATTGAATCGTAGAGCATGAAAATTTTAATTTTGGTTATCATGTGTTAGTTCTATGTGTGGAATTAATTCTTATGTTCAATGAAATATGTAACTAAAATTCGTTTTTCAAAAAGCCTATTGAGAATTTTATTTATTTCCATAAATATTCTCTCTTTCTTTTAAAGATATTTTAACGAGAACTCATCTCTAGCAAAGAGGTTAATTCATTGGCAGCCAGAAACGAAAGAAAAAAAAATCTGTTGATTATGGGATACCAATACATTTAATTATTTTAATTTTTCCTTTTTATAAAATTTTTTTCTTATAAAATGAATACAAAAGCAAAATAATACGAACGCACTAAACCAGGGATTCTCAACCACTGTGCCACGGCACTTTTGTGTGCCGTTAATTTTTTTTTAAAATTATTAATTATACTCTGAGGGAAAAAAAGGAATCTCAACAGAATCATTTGGCTGTTTTATAGAAATAAAGTATTCCTAAAATTGTTATTGACAACACTAGAAGAGAGAGTTATTCATTACTTCCCAAATTTAGATATAAAAAGTAATTGATTGGTCGTAATCCATTGGTGATGACGAATACATCTGTAGATGAGTCAACTTTGAATGAAGAGGAATAACTATAATTCGCTCTGTAATAATCGAGATTTAATTTCGAAAGAGTCATTCATTCGAATTCATTTTGAATTAAAATTAGAGGCGATTTTCTCATAATATAAAAAAAAACAATTTAAAAATATTTTTACAATTTTCTACATCTTGTTTGTGGGAATTCGGATTTTCAGCATTATGAAAAAAAAATGATCAAGACTTTTAAATGTAGTCGACGAAATGAGAGTGGTATTATCCTTTTTTATTCGATCAAACATAAAAGAAATAATCAAAAATCATCAAGCTCAATTTTTGCATTAAAAGTACTCTTATAATTAATTTATACTTAATTACTCAAAAAAAAAACAATTTTTTTGTCTTTATCATATGTATTATTTTATTTAACATTTAAAATTATTATCTTTCTTTTTATTACAGATTATTTTATTATCTATTTTATTATAGATAGACACTTATTTTATTGTTAGTGTGCCGCCAAATTTTGAAATGGTTGAAAGTGAACAGCAACAAAAAAAAGGTTGAGAATCACTGACTGAATTCAAGGAACTCTTCGTTTTCTCTATGACTCATATTCTAAACACAGTTTTAACCAACGAAAAAGAAAGAGTTGCTTCACAGAGAGAGATTAGACTTCCCACAACATCTGATTCGAATCATTGACACTAGCGTTGATTTGACTGGCCATAAATCATTTCACTGTTCGGGTAACCAACCTTTACCGAAGGAATAGAGATGAAAAAAAAAATTTTTTTTTTCAATCTTTCAACCGAATAAGAATAATCAGTTTACTATTTTGCATTGCATTATTCTCAGTCCGTTATATAAATTTACCTATATTTAATGAAAGCTCATGTTCATTTCACTCGAAGTCAAGAGAGAATTTCATTCATATTTTCGTTCTAATTTATAGGAACATCACCAAAATTCAACTTAATAACTATGTCAAAATGGAATTTGTGATAACCTACTTGTACTAGAAGAAAGTCAGTGGGGCGTAATGAAGAATAAAAGCCCCCACCCCGTAAAATCAGGTTTTGGGCCCCCTAGAGGCCTGAGTCCCCATGATGAGGGGATTGCGATGGTGTACGTTATGCCACTGAAGAAAAGTCTCTTTTCTGTTTTGTCTCGTCTTGATCATCTTG
>BMAV01010431.1:46116-64618 GCA_019973955.1 Trichonephila inaurata madagascariensis
TTATGGGTGCACGTCATATGCCAGATAAAGGGGCGGCAAATTTTAAAGGCGGCATTTAGATTAAATTTGAAAAATACTTTTTTTTTTACAAAAATTTTTATATATTTTCTGACGTATTATTGGGAGTGAATTTGGTATTTAATTCAACGTATCTTATTTTTTTTCTTTGTACTCTTTATATTTAATGACAGTTTTCTTTTATGTTGAAACTGGATGGATTCGAGGCGAGAGCATATGTTAAAGCACGAAATTTAATATGTTTACACATCTCTCTCTAATAACTTTCTCCCCATCCCGGAGTAAGGTCGCAATGGACATTTTTTCATCCTTACAATGTCCGGTTTCAGCAATCCAAAAGAGGACAAGGGTAATAAGAAGTTTTGGTAGAATGAATGAATGAGTGAGTGAATATTAACGTCGCACTGTTCAGCTACACGAGGGCTTTTGGCGACGGACCACGTAATTTTGAATCATGGTCAAGTGACGTGGACGACACCTGAGCTGGCACCCCTTCTCCTAACTACAACACCACACCAACGGGAGGACGTTTCAGCTCTCGACAGATTTAACGTGCATCACTGCCCTACACGGGAAGTTTTGGTAGATAGAGATCCACAGGAGATATTTTATTTTTGTCTTGAGTATAGTTACTATAAATTAAAATAAACGCTTGTGATTCTCACAATTAGTAGACTATTTTCTAAGGAAATCGGCCTGCTTAAATAGACGATTCCTTCTCTTTCATTTCACTCCTTTGAAATAATAAGTAATTATGTCCTTAATTTCGAATTTCTTAAGATTTAAAATAATATATATATATATATATTGAGAGAAGGCGCAACATTGGAGAGAGGGGCGGCATTTTCCATTTTTGTCCGGGGTGGCAAAACTGCTAGAGCCGGCCATGTAGGTACACAATGTATTGCTACTCGGAATTTCCCCCGAGAATTATCTCACTTATGCAGGGCCGCTTTTCCGCTTAGGCACATGCCTAAGGTGCAAAAAAAGAGTGGGGAAAAAATAATCAAAATTACAGCGAACGAGCCACAGCCCAGAGAATCGTGTGTGTGCAGAACTTTGGAAAAGATCTACTATGGAAAATGAAAAGATTAACAGTTTTATGCAGCAAAGCACTAAAAATGATATTGCAACGTAAATTGATTACAATGATATCATTAATGATTTTGCAATGATCAAAGCTCGAAGAAAACCTTTATTGTACTAGTACAATAACTCATCAAGAAATAAGGATGTCTAAAAGTAAAATATAGTAAAGCGATGATAATTAACAAGTTGAAACAGCTCATAATGTGTTCTCTTTACTATGATTACGAACGATTTTATTACTGTACTATATAATTCACAAAAGGGTGGGTGGTCCGAGATGCCGTCATAGAAGAAATGAACAAAAGTGGGGCTAAACTATGCCGTCGCATCTTAAGTCGCAATACCATTTAATTTGAAATCCTCTTTCATCATTTTGCCCCTTTCTCATGATATCTATTGATTTTGAATTTATTGTCATCCAACAATCTGATCATCAAGTTTTGCATTGTGATTGTCTTGTAATTTTATATTAAGTTCTGAAGATAAATTAACTACCAAGTTATTTTCTAATTTAACCGTGGATTGAAGATTTTTTTGTAGTTTAATTTTTGAACGTAGATATAAAATTATATTTAATTAAACATGTTTTTCACAGTGCATTGTGTATTCCTAAGAAACCCCTATACATTTTTAGTCCCCCAAGATTTTTTGTATAGATATTGTTCTCCAATAATTCTACAGCTTCTTGTATGCATAATATATTTTAAATTATTTATTGAATATGTAAAGTATCACCATATTAGAAAATATATTCCACAATAGTATACCTCTATAAATATTCTATAATTTTTTTTAACTTCTAAAAACATTAAGATCAATGTTCTACGTCTGGCAGCTGTTAATTCTTTTTGTGAACTTTTATATAAATGAATAAGGTAAAATAAATATTTAGAGTATTTTCTATTAAAATAAACGAACTGCATATTAGTATATATAACAAAATTTGTTTTCCTATGCAAGCTATTTGTGAATAGTCTAGATCAGTGTTCCCAAACCTTTTTATCGATGCGGACCGTTCAATGTTGGATAATTTTACCGCAACCGCTGAGGGGGAGGACATTGATTGTTTATATTTTAGACTGTTTTGATTTAATAATTTTAATGTATTTAATCGTTACTTCAAAATAAAATATAGCTACACCAAAAAGTGAATATAAAGTAATTTAACAAGGAATAGTGATTTTCATAAAAAGTAGCCCAAACCCAAGAAAAATATACCTTAGCAAATAAAATGGAAATAATTTAATATTTCTTGTGCAGACCAGTAGTATTTGATCCACGGACCGGGGGTTGGAGACCACTGGTCTAGATGATAGGTGAGGCCAACCATTTTGGGAAGAGTGCCACTTTCTGACAAAAGAAATAGTTTTGCGCATGTCACTTTCAATTTTAAAATATAATAAATATGATAAAAGTACAAACTTAGGTTTTATGGTTAAAAAACTTCTTGTAAGTTCAATTAGTTAGGTTAGGTATAAAATAAAAATGAGTAACTGAACACATTTAATTCTAAATAACTATTAAGCACAATCAGTACATGCTTAATGCAGCTTTTGAAGTTGTTTTTTTACCAAATAATTTATATTAGTGCTAGTTCACTCTTAAAGATGCTAATAAAATGATGTGGTTTTAAGTGCATATCCGTTAATTTTGATTTTATTATGTTCACAGAAAACATTTGTTCAGAAACATATGTTGATCCAAACCCCTACAGCAATATCTGGCAGCCAAATCGTGTAAATTTGGGGAATTAATTGTTGGCACAAATTTTTGAAATTTAAAATAATTCGGATCACTTGCGGTTGAAATAAGTTCCTTATGTTCGCTTTTCTGTGTAGTATGGTGCTGTAGGTCAATAATCTCGATTTCAGGTGAGTAACAATTAACATCTTGCAGAGAAATTGAAAACGTGTCTGTGAAAAGATGAGCATTTTTTTTTTTATCATCTTGAAAATCAAACCTAGAACTGAATGAATCCTACAAAATGTAAGTTAAAATATTTTTAAATCTATCATAGCATAAGATAATGAATGGTAAAGGTAGCTAATGAAGTTTTTGGATGGGTGGCTCTAAAATATATTATACGAATAATAAAATATATTCTAAATTACAATATATGTATATATATAAAAATTAATAAAAAAATTCTTTTAAAAACTTAGCTGTGATTGTTTTTGATTGCAAGGTACTTTTATATCTCGAATTAAATTTGAAGTATGTGATTTAAAAAAATGTCATCGCATCATCCAATCTATTTCTATGAATTTTTTTTTTTGTAGCATTCAATGAGAAACATTTTTCGTCTACATAGTATGAAACAAATGGCATTAGATGTTTCACAGCTCTTGCTACTTTCAGGATATTCTTTTCTAATGTCAGTCCAAAAGTACATACAGTCGGTCGAAAAAATAGCTGAGCACCGTGACCCTTTTAAAAAATGATTGAAAATGGAAAACGACCTTTTTTGAATTGAAAACCATCTCATTTGAAACGAATCATGGGAACCATCTCGTTTAAAATTAATCATGAAAACTATCTCATTTGAATCGAAAACCCTCTCATTTTAAATGAATCACCATTTCGTTTGAATCTAATCATGGGAACCATCTCGTTTAAAATTAATCATGAAAACTATATCTCAATTGAATCGAAATCTATCTCATTTGAAATGAATCACCATTTCGTTTGAAATGAATCACCATTTCGTTTGAAACGAAAACCCTCTCATTTGAAACGAATCACCATTTCGTTTGAAATGAATCGCCATTTCGTTTGAAATGAATCGCCATCTCAATTGAATCGAAAACCCTCTCGTTTAAAATTAATCATGAAAACTATCTCAATTGAATCGAAATCTATCTCATTTGAAATGAAAACCCTCTCATTTGAAACGAAAATCATCTCGTTTGAAACAAATACCCTTCCAATGCCGTATTTTTGTGGTTTCGTTCCCCCCTTTTCTGTTCAAACGGCTCTTTTTCTATGACTCTTGTCCATTTTTCACCTACTTTTTACCCACACCTTGTATTTAAGATTTCAATCCAACATGGGAGTTTTAACGGCTCTTTTGTATGAATCCTGTCCATATTTCACCCACCTTTTAGTCTAACATTGCATGTAGGGTCTCGATTCCTGTTTGAAGGGTCTCGATTCCTGTATGAAGCAAAGTATGAAGGGTCTCGATTCCTGCATGTAGGGTCTCGATTCCTGTTTGAAGCAAAGTATGAAGGGAGAGCAGTGAGGTATGAACAAACAACTTTTTTCAGATTTCTCCCAACAATATTTTTTCACGGGGCGAGAGAAAATTTTTTCATGCCACCCCAGAGAGACGATTTAGACAGGGGGTCATGCACAAATGAAATGTAGACATCTGGAAGGGACTATCGACAAATGAAATGCGTGACATGTCAAATGAAATGCGTGACATGTCAAATGAAATTCGTGACGTGTCAAATGAAATGTAGGCATCTTGTGAGAAAACGGGGGATGCCAACTCAACGAGACAAGCCCTTCAATCTTGGTGTGAAAAGCAAGGAACAAGACAATTGAACGAGACAAGCTCTCCAATCTCGGTGTGAAAAGCAGACGACCATTACCAACAGGTAAGTCTCATTTATATTTGATGCATTCCAATCTTGGTGTATACATGGACCCGAAAAAAAGGGGGATCGAGTCGACTCGGTCCCCCTTTTTTCGGATTTGAAGATTTTGACCAAAAACATTTACCGATACGACTGCCAGAATCTGAGAATAAGAATCACTTTAAATCCTGACAGTCTTGACGAAAAACGTTTAGCATGCTCCATGACAATATGACTGATTTAAGGCTGATGGCTTCTGACCTTTTATACTCTAGTGGTGTCACGTGAAACGCTCCAACGTTGGCATAGTGTGTGTCTTGAAAAAAGGGGGACCGAGTCGACTCTTGTATCGACTCGATCCCCCTTTTTTCGGTAAAAATTTTTTTTTGCACTCACTCACTCTACCAGATGGGCCGTCTGTTTTTGGCATTCAGCCTGCAGCTTGTTAAAATGCTGCAGGTATCGTGCAAATCGATACGATTTCACCATGGTGCACTCGGAAATGTCAAAGTTCTCGTGCACCTCCTCGTGCAGGTGGTCAGGTAGGGTGAGGTCATTCAAATCCCGAAAATGGGGCAGCGTTTCCAAGTTGATGGTGAAAAGTCCCAGCTTTTCAAAAATGTTTCGCTGGTCGGATCCCTTGACGACGATGAAGCCTCTGTTTTCTCGGGCCAGGTGACAAAACTTGCCCCTGACGCAGAAAGACAGGTATTCCAGAGGCACGGATCCAGGCAGGTGGTTTTTCAACCTGAGCCGTTCGTTAATGTACCGGTTGGCTCGGCCGTCTTTGGAGGTTGTGAGGAGGTTGGAGTGATCCACCGTGATGCAAATCACTTCTGGGTCCTCGCCATCCTCCGGAATGCTGGCAATGGACAATTCGACCGGGACAGGCTGGCCACCATGGTGAAACACGTTGGCGTGGGCGAAAAAGGCTAGAGAAGACATACTGCTGTGCAGAGTGAGAATGTCTCTGGTGGCTGAGCGTTCGCCTTTTATACTCGATCGGATCACGTGAATCGATTCCTATTGGCTGATGCTTTCCAACCTTGAATAAGTGACCTTTTATGGATACTTTTTGATACTATTGATAGACACCTTGCTGATACTTTGCAACCTTGAAGGAAATGTTTCACTCTGCACACATGAGACGAGCCCACTAAACTTTTAATATTCCACACTACAGATGAATCCAATCTTGGTGCATTCCTTTCACACAGCACCTTCAGCATCCATTGGGGGGAAATTTAGCAAAGATTTGAAAATGGGCTCTCCAATCTTGGTACACTATTTGGCCCGAAAAAAGGGGTACCGAGTCGACTCTTGTGTCGACTCGATCCCCCTTTTTCCGGGCCAATGGGCATTTTTTTTTACTGTGTCAATACCGTCACTTTGTAGCTCCATTCCGCATGCAGCTTGTTAAACTGCTGCAGGTATTTGGCATATTGGTAAGATTTTACCATGGTGCAGTACGAAAGGTCCTCTTCCTCGTGCACCCCTTCATGCACGGGGTTGGGAAAGGTTCCATCGCAAATGTCTTGGAAGGGGGGCAGCGTCTCCAGAGCCATGGCAAACAGTCCGAGCTCTTGAAATATTTTTTGTTGCTCCGTTCCCTGGACCACCATCAGGCCCCGGTTGCCTCGGGCCAGCTGACTAAACTTGCCCCTCACGCAAAAGGGCAGGTATTCCACGGGCACACTCTTGGGTAACGGGTGGTGGACCAGACGAAGACGAGCATTTTCGTGGCAGTTGGATCGAACTTCTTTGGGCTTGGACGTTTGCCCGGCATGATTCACGGTGATGCCCATCACTTCAGGATCGCTGCCATCCCTGGGAATCGTGGCAATGGACAATTCGATGGGCACGGGCTTGCCCTCGTGATGAAACACGTGGGCATGAGCAAAATAGGCTGGTTGACTCGAGACTGACATGTTGCTTCAAGAAAAGCAGAATGAGGCTAGCGGCTGGCGGCTCGCTTTATATATGCTCGAGGAGCGTGACGTCAGAAGGCATCCCATTGGCCAACGCCTTTTCATGCGAGCGCTGCACGTGTTTTTCCAAGGCCCGCTTCCAAGGGTGGAGACCCACCATGCGCCAAGGGACATTGTCGTCTCGATGCATTTCCCAATCGTCCAACCACGTCAACCATGTCACGTACACGTCTGCGACTCGCGTGCAGTCTGTAAAATCCAAAAGGTACGCCTCCGTATTTCGAGGTTGATGGGCATCCCAAACTCGGCGAGACGGGGGACGACCCACTTGAAAGAATCGCAACTCGACCCCTGCGTCCCACGTCAGATCCAAATGACTCGTAAACACAATCACCGTTTTTCCAAACGATCGAGGAATGTGCACACCAAAGTTGGGTTCAAACAGGATGGTATAGGGATAGTCTTGCTCGTAATACGTGACTCGATCCGGCCACCGACCCAGATTTCCAAACACGATCGTGGTGCAATGTCGACACTGGTCCAATAAATTTTGCAGCCTTCCAACTGCTTCAGCCTTTTTAACTGCTTCAGCCTTTCTAACTGCTTCATAAATGAAAATTCATAAAACCCATTACAAAGGGTACTTCAAATCTAATTCTTTCTTTGAAAAAATTGTATTGGTTAAAACTTGATAACATTGTTTCCTTATAAATATGAATCTAATAAATAAATGCATTGAAAAAAAAATGTCTCTACATTTGTGCTTTTATATTTCTTAATAGAATGAAATTTTATTTTTGAGAGTGATAATATACAAATTTACAACTGATATTAAGTAGCAAAATTATTTTATTTTTAAAACATAATTTTTACATACAACAGATATTTATAAAAAAATGTTTATTACACATATGGCACAAGTACATGGATTAATGAGCACAAATTTTAATATGTTTTTGAGGAAAAATATCTAATCAACAAATCATGGTTTGGATCTGGATAGAATTGATAGAAAATTTTTTACTGATGCCAAAGCCTTAAATTCGTCCACAAGAAAGCAAAGGGTATATTCTAGTTCATACTGCAAAACAAGTAGCTTTTTCAGGGTAGAGTTTTCAGCCCAACCTAGTGGCCCAGTCCTTTGATCAAGGTCTGGGTACCCATTTTAGTCGCCTTTTATGACATGCATGAGCTACTTTGGAATTATTATTATTTTTTACCCGGTCGCCACACAGGTAAGAAATCCAGATAACATGGAAGAATGTTCATTTGCAGAAGAATTTCTAGCTTTTGAGCTGCCTGAACTATCATGTTTTTACTACATTTTTTTTCCATTTAGCAAACATCCCTGATTTCACATGTGGACACTATGTTTGAGTACAATAATTTTGAGAGCAACAAATACAAATGAGGAACAAATAACAATTACAAGCTCTAAAAATATAAATTACATTACATTAAAATCCAATCCCTGTGTTTAGATACTAGAGTAATGTTTCATTGATTATAAAAAGGTACAAAACGTTTTTAGTTAATTTTTAAGAAAATATTATACTCTGTTTCACCTCAAGTTGGTAGCGTTGGGAAAGGTAGGGAATGTAACAATCCGCTTGAAAAAGTAGTTCCAACTAGTTTTGGAATTTAAATCAAAGCAAATGCACAGAAAATTGTTAAAAAGTATCCTGTATTATAGAAATTGTGGGTTTAAAGATATATTTTAAGTTAATCACATCTTAAAAGCATTTCTTCTTTAATACCTGTGAACGAATACAGTTGAAAACAACAACTTGACTTTTGGCTGAAAAAACCGGTTTTCAAGATTATATTTTTCCAAAGTATTCGCGCCAAATCAACGCCATTTGCATTTCGACTTGATAGTTAATTAATCAATATTTTTAAACATATTGAAATGCAAACCCTTAAATATCTCGATTAAATAAAAGGCTTATACTATTATCAAAAAACCTCATACAATTTTAAAGAACAAATTTTTCAAGAGCATTTTTTTTTCTGCTCGCCAAATATGGAGAATTTTATATTTGTTATAGTCACACTCTTCTCCTAGAGTAACCCCGTAGCAGCTGTAAATTGGTCGTCGTACCTTTCCCAGCGCTGCCAACTTAAGGTGAAACGGAGTATAGATCAGCAGTAGTTTATTGTTTTTTTATTTATTGAATAAAATTCTTTTTGTTAAACAGTTATTTGAAACAAATTTTTAAATTTCTTATTTTTAATAAAGTTTTTGGTTTATTTTTGTTTATAACTGAAGAGAAATTGTTAATTGTTTGAAACATTATCAGAGTCCTTTCCCATGAGATATAGCATTCATTTTATTTAAATTAATATTGGAGCGGAGATTTCTTTCTCTTAAATACATATATACTTTTTAAATCTTGTGATGTTTGTATTTTTTTCAAGAGTTCTTAATAACCTATCCCCAGATTCTTCACAGAAATCTGCTATTTAAACATCTTCTCAATTCTTTTTAATTCATTTAATATTGTTCCTCTTTAAGAATTAGTTATTGGCTTTGCTTTAATCTCTCATTAATACTGTTTCATTGTTGTCTGTCTCCTGCTCAACTGGCATTCAAAAGCATTGGATTCTACTGTAGCAGAGGAAAGTTCATTATTTTTAAAATTACAGAAGAAATCTTTTGGTGGGCATTTTGAACCTAATACCAAAAGAGCGAACTCATGCTTATCTTCAGGAGTAACTGGTGGTGCATTTGGAAGACATGTATTTTTTTCAACTCCATCTGTGTACATTGATATTTACAAAATGCAACAGTTGATCCTGATGGACACAAGCATACAACTACATCTGTTTCAATGATGTATTTATGTTCCCCACTTTTAATTTCAATTAAATTGTTTGATAAGTCTTGCAAATCATTTTCTGTAAAATTACTGTACTTCTTTCTTATTTTGTCATAAAATAAAGTTAGAGATGATCTTCTAGAAGTGGAAAATGCGAATAAGTTTTTTGCAAAATAATCTTCCCAAACTCCTATGAATAACTTGCATAACATTAAAAGCTCGTGTGTGGAATAAAACGACATCTTTCAAAATCCGTACACTGGCTTCTGAAAAATTGTTTGTCATGGTTTCTTGTAAAGAGCTC
Source organism: Trichonephila inaurata madagascariensis (assembly GCA_019973955.1). NCBI lineage: Eukaryota > Metazoa > Arthropoda > Arachnida > Araneae > Nephilidae > Trichonephila > Trichonephila inaurata. Next base: position 55,856 of record BMAV01010431.1, read on the forward strand.
CTTCCTGAAAAGTAAAATCCATACTTTTTTCCTCCCCAAAAAATTGTAAGCCGTTTTGTATAATCTGGTTATTTTTCACACTTAAGAAGCAAATTTTTTTCAGCCTCCAGTAGGTTTGTTTCAGAGGCAGCATACATCACTTGTAAAACAACAGTAAGTAAAAAAATGTTAGCAGAACGTAGAAATTAAAGTAATCATTTGAAGTAAGCATCAAACTCTAGATTAACTTGTGTTTTGAGAAAACTCCAATGTTAAATGCTTTCTAAATAATTTAGGTTTGTAAAATATTTTGTTTAATGTGAAACGTTATAGATAATGTTTTTATTCTATAATTTTCATCATTTCCAGTAACAAATATTAAAACTTGGGGGAATAAAAACTGGTCTTGAAGTCACTAAAATAAATTAATTCCTTATTACTTTTCATCAATAAAAAAATTAAGATTATTTGTGATAAATCAATTCATAAAGGTGTGATAGGAAAATTAGAAAGTTGTTACCAAAAACTCCATAATGGGTACTTAAAAAATTTTTAGCAGAAACGTTTGACATGACATCATTTACCAGAGGGTACCAAAAAAGATCTTTAAAATAAATAATTTAAAAAATAATAAAAAACTGTAGAGCTTGGAAAAAGTTTCATGAACATAGATTTTTCCTCATGCACCAACATCTTGTACGAAAAAAGACAGCGCCATTCTGCATGAAAATGGCATAACAATTGCATTGCTTCAGGCCAAACTGCTACCAATGCTCCTTTTTCTGCTGAAGAGTCATCACTCATAAAGACTTCTGGATACTATATTTTAAATAAAAGATGCAGCTTATACATAGATACAAACACACATATATAAGAAAGGTTATTTGAAACACATGGCATACAGGTGGTCCTTAAATATTGAAAATATCTAGAAAATTAGAAAGTATACAATATTTACTTAATATTTATAAATAATTTCACAATTTGTTACGATGTTGCAGAAACTAAAAAATAAAATATAAAGGCCACCATCATTAAGAAATTTTTAGAACCAGATTAAAAAAAAAAATTTATCCCATTCAATAGAAAAACAAAAGCTGTGAGCAGAACTATTTCTTTTACGATGTAATACAGTAATTATACCTGAGCAGATCATTTGTGAAAATATAATTTTAACAATCCGCATGTTCACAAATTTTAATACAATGTAAACAAATATTTCAGCTGAGCATATGCATAATAAATACATAGTGTTCACTTAAATAAATATAACATAAAATAATACAAAATTTAAAACCTCCTTACATCTTGTCCACCAAAACATTGGGGAAAGTTCATTTTCAACAATTCAAATGCATTGAATGCAATTCTGAATACATTGGGATGCATGAATCATAACTGCAAGCGGCAAAGCTCCAACTTTGTCGCTGATAACAAAATTGTAATTGTTGAACATCATGCCTCACAACTTGATGTTGAATCGATGAAAATAATTTCTTTAGATGAAGATAAAGGATGATTTCTCTTCATGAGTGGTGTTGCAAGCAAAACTGCCCAAAGATGATCATTATGAACTTTAACAATTGTGCCTCAATACAGATAGATTACTTTATATTAATAAATGAAATAAAAAATAAGAAAATGAAATAGTAAACAAAATATAAAAAGTATCACATTTCCAATATTTCTTGGAATATAAATAGCAGCAAATCTATGAGAAAGTTTCAAAATATGGCACATAAGTTATTTATTTACTACAGCACTTATGAATGCATTATTTTTACTTGAAATATAATACAGTCGGACCTCTATATAAGGATGTCGCTAAATACCGGGAAAAGTTCGTTTTATGGGAAAATTCGTTACATAGTGGTTCAACTGTAATATACTTCCCAAACCACAAAAAATAAGTTTTAAATTCATAAACATTATATATTAAAAAAAGTAATTATTCATACCTTTTTTAAAATTAATACATGTTTATTTCATATATCTTACCCATCAAAAAAGAAAAAAATGCAAAGAAAACAAAAAAGAATGTCGAAGAATTCACTGTATTTTCAATATTAAGAAAATAATTTTATACTAAAATTAATGAATTTTAAGGACATTTTATAATTTAAAGCAAACAAGTAATATTAAACATGCATTATTTTATAATTAGGACACGGGACAACTCCACTGAGGGTGAAAGAGGATGATTCCAGTGAACTTCACAATGGGGGGGAAGGATCCACCTCTTGAATGAAATGTCCAGAACTCTATTGCTCTCGGCGAGATAGGATCTAAAAAAACCAGTTCAAGGTTTATGACCACCATAAAATCTGTTAATGAGAGAATAACTTGAAATTTTTTCAGAGACACTTAAAAAAAAGGGAGAAAAATTGAATCACAAAAGGAAAAGTTTATTATATAGAAAATGCACCTCACTATAGAGAGATTATTTTACGAATAAAATCATGAAATGTGCAAGTTTACAGGAAAAAGTTCGCTATATTGAAAAATTCTTAATATAGAGGTTCGAATGAATGTTGGCTACTTTAGTTGAACTTCTTTAACAACTACATGTTCTTAAAACAGATTACTAGTTGTTAATAAGCTAAAGTTACTCCTTAAAATGTTTGTAACATTTTGTTAACATGCAGTTCATGTGATTAAGAAACTTTTTTAAAACTCTTAACTTTGGATATTCTTAGAAAAAATTGTTATTAAAAACAATTAAAAAAAAATGCAACTTGAAAAAAAAAAATGCTGCAGATGTGTTATAAGAAATAAACAGATAGCAAAGTAGTAAAAAATAATTAGTTAAGTCAAATAAAAATTTACTAATCATATTATGATTTAAACACAACCTTTTTTCCAAAAATAATAATAATAATTTTAAAATCTTGTAATATTTTTCATAAGGGTTTACTTAGAATCATTTCAAATATGTTAAGCAAATACTTTGCTTGTATGAAATAAAGAACATTCTGTGAGCCAACAAAAACAGAGATAAAACATTTACAATAAACAAGTTGCAGTTGAGAATATATATATATATATATATAAATCAAACTAAAATTTACCAATGATTCATAAAATAAAACTTTTTCTTTTAGTTTGTAAAATGGATTAATTGAACTGCCTAAGTTAGCATCCCTCCAACATTTATGTATATAATTAATATAAATTTATTATGAGTAGGATTTATTGAAGCATTAGCCAAACCCATGAAATTATCTTGTAATAAAAATTTGTTTTCATGAAAGCAAATGGCTTCAATTGGTGACATCCCATCTGAAACATATTGGTAAAACTGTTGACAAATCTGAAAAAGTTGATACATTAGTATTAATATAGTACTATTGCTATTTTCTAAAATTAAATAAATTACCTCATTTTGTATTTGTAAAGAAGATGGCCTTCAATAGAGCAGTGGTGCATTTTTTGGACTCTCATATATTCATAATAGTAATGCACATGTGAGGTATTAATTGTAATATTGACTAATTTAGTTACATAATATATGTACTTACCTGATGTGTATCAAATATCACCAGGATCACTTTTATTTATACTTAAACATACAAAACACAGTTACTTCCAAAACATACCATTCAACAGACTCACAGCATATAAAAGAATGAATTACTGCATAAGCCCATTCTGTACAATTAGCTTCTGACATTGGTTGGAAAATTGAGTAACTGCTAGAAGTTGAACTCTGTGGTGGTTCAGAGTATGTACCATCTAACATCATTTTCTGAGGCATTCAAACAAGTGGTATGATTTCAGTACTACCACACAATAAATGAATAAAAATTCATGGTACACATGTTGTACAACCAAGCATGAAAGATTTAAATGTGTGAAAGCATATGGTAAATTTAAATTCGATTTTGTGCATTGTCTATATGAATATTTAGTCAGAATATTCGTATGGCATAAAAACAGGTTATGAAGAGAGATGAGGGGTGAAAAAGTTATAATTACCTTTGAGGATTTAGAGTCCAGCTGTAAGCAATCCAATTGTCATTTGAAACTGCAGAATAATGGTTTTTGAAATTTTCAGATTCTTCTTCGATATCCAGATTTATTCTTAGCACAATCTCTTTGGGTGTGGAATTATCTGTATCTTCAATATACAATAAGGATAAAATTCTTGCAATTGAGATACAAAATTATTTCTTTGTACTATTTCTAGCTCAAAATCCATTTTGTCAAGTTTACCGCTATGTGAAATGGGTGCAGAGCGAATGCACGAAAACATATTTTGTCGCCAAGCTGTGTGTGCCAACCTCCCCAAAAGTGTTTGAAATCTTGTCTGTTTCAAAAGTCACGTCCAGGAGATGGGTGTCAATAGGTAGTGGATAATGGAAAGAGTAAAGACAAAGAAAATAAAAAGAGTAAGAGCTATAAGGGAAAATCTCTCTTGAATAAAATCTGGAAATAGTGAGGGAGAGGCGTAACAATTTGAAGTGCCTAGGACGCCACAGAGGTTAAAAATGGACAAACACATATGGTTACTACACACCGGTTCCTTTCAAGAATACGCCTTGGAAATCGATCTGTAGCCTATTTATGGTCTCGAAGTCGAAGTGTCACGGGTTTGAATCCCGATACCACTGAAGACCCATAGTACAGAGGAGACTGATGCATGTTAAATCATTCGATTTAGAAGTTCTGTTTTTTTTTTTCGTGCCGTAGTTGGAGAGGATGTGCCAGCTCAGGAGTTGTCTTCGTCACTTGGGGCAAGCTCAAAGTTATGAGGTCTATCGCCAAATACCTATAGTGTTATTATTTTATTATGTGTTTAACATGATTCTCATTCACAAGGCGATCGACCTTCAGCCAGAAAGGAGAGTTCGGTGGAGAAAATTGTTCAAACATTTTTCTAGAGAATACCTGGATTTACTGTATATTTGTCATTATTGTAAGTTGGGTGGAGTTATTGGTTAGGCTCTGACTTTGTACACCCAAGTTTGCAGGTATGACACCAGCCCAAGTTAGTATATTTTCAAGATGCAGAAATTTGACAGAGTCCATGTCGTATGATTATGCAGCATGTTAAAAATCCCCTAAGAGCCTGTTTCGCTTGGGTGCTCTCGGAAAAATTAAATTCCCAGTAGAATTTCTCATCAGAGCACAGGTGCCTAATTCTGGGTTGAAAACTAGGCATCAAATTTACACTGAGGCAAGTGGTGTCCATCTATATGGTGACTCACTAAAAAGTGATTCCAGCTCCTAGGGATTGTACTAGTATTGCAATAGTAACAGCCAATCCTCAGCCCTATTTGAAAGAAAAATATGTCCTTATTTAATTATAGCTACATTTTTGCAGTTTTGAATTAGTGTGATTATATAAATGTTTAAAAAAACGACAAAATTTTCTTAATTTAAAGGAATTTAGGCCAGGTTCTCAGAAAAAATTAGTATTTTAAATATTTTTAAATGCTTTAGTGCACTTTAAATATATAATTATTAAAACTATATTTTGTGAGTCTATTGCAACTGACTTAATTTATAGCTTATATATTGATTTTATTTGGATTTCATAGTTTGTATTTGATAACAATGGGTTAAATTTATGTGATTAGATATTGTCGCTGTCAAACCAATATGTGTTACGCAAACATTTTGTTCTCAACATTTTGACAACTAATTTTTTTTTTTGTAAAAAAAAAACTCCTATGTAACTTTGTTGATAAAAAAATATGGTATGTGTAAATTTGTCACATAGCAGTTTTTTATATGAACATTTGGTCAGTAAACTAGTTGTAATAGTCAAAAACTTAAAAAAATCCACATAGCAGATATTGGTTTGACAATGACAATTCAAAATTTCAACAAGTATTTTTTTAAATACAAAAAACCATTTTAAGAATATCAAAGTCCTTTGAAATTCCAAAGAATTTGAAGATTAATTAACAGTTTTTTTTAAAAGAAAAATAATTTCAATTAAATGCAATTGTTACATGAATATATAGCATTGTATTATAATTAATGTATTCACTTCATTCTTTTAAATATATTCTACCATGTTCTTATTTACACACTTCTTGTCTGTCTGGGTGGAATTTTGTAATAGATTTTAAATTAACTTCTCGGTGAGCTAGACCTGAAATTTTGACCATAGCTCAGAAGTGGATGACAATGCATGAAAATGTAAAAAAAGGGGGGAAAAAAAACGAAAAGTATTTTATACTTTTTAGTCCAGTTATAAAAACACACACATAGTCCATTAAATTTTTCTTTTCTATTTCAGTAATTTTATGTAAGACTTCAATAAAAACAATTGTTATTCTAAAATGTATTTCTCATTGCACCAATCTGTAAAATGTAAACATGTCAATCTGCTTTATATATCATTAAAGCCTTAAATAATAATATTAAGGTTAGGTTACTATATAACTAATTCAATTCTCGTTTCAAAGTGGAATAATTCTTGCATAATCTTTTTTGCAACTTAATGAAGAGAAACTTTGCTTTAACCTAATATTAGCAATATTACTTGCAAACATCAAAATAATATCTTGCCTTTGATTGTTAATTGTAACAATACTTAAACTCAGTAGCACAACAGCCCACGAGGGCAAGGGCTTACTATGCCCATCCCAGTACATGTGACCATTGGACACCGAGGTTCATAAGCAGATGTCCCAATCTGAAGCGAAACCCTCCATGTTTTAGTCCCCAAGCAAGCTTGGTACTCTTTTATCAACCCACTGAAAAGATGAAAGGCTGAGTCGACCTTGTCCAGCCTGACAATAGAACCTGTGGAGTGGAAGATCAAAATGCTACCATTGGCCTCAATTGTAACAATAGATGAGTAAATTCATGAATAGTATACATACTCAGTTTAAAGCTCAAAAAATTACATTTTATATTTTTTGCATAGTTCAGTTCCATATAAGAGTATATATAAATGTAATTATGCAAGAAAAATACTGTGTATTCATACAAAATTATTCAGTATCAGATAATAGTACATGAAAATATTTGTGTTCAATGAGAATGAAAATCTATTAAATCTGCACATTATCACAAAATGTATTTATTTGAAATAAGTTTGTTACAATACCTTGATGAAAGTGAAATGCATTTTCATGATATTCAATTATCTAAATGCAAATCTATCAGTAAAGATAACAGAGAATATATACATAAATATTCAGAATGCTTACAGTTGAAAATCAGTATCACAAATATACATATAAAATTCTTAACAAAGTATTATAACACTTGTGATAATACATAGCTAAAAATAGGGACAATAGAAATTTCACAGAAAATCGCAAATTGTCAAAATACTAAAAATAAGAGAGTTACAATTTTTATCTTAAATATGTATATATTTACCTCTTGAAATTTAAATTTGTATTTTAACTGATAAACACAATTCAGTTAAAGAGAAATGTAATGATGTAAGTAATGTAAAAATTACATTTTCCATCTCCAGCAGCCACATTTAACATTATTCTTTTGCTAATTCTTCACCATTATGTCAGTTTTATACTTCTCACTAAATTAAACTTCATACACACAAACATTGTTTTTTATTAATAAAAATTAATGTCTTCAAACAAATTTTAAGTGACAACCTTACAATATATAGATTTCATACTTAAAACTTAATGAATGAACATGAAAGATTGAGATAAATCAATTTTCATAGCTTAGTGAACTGGATTATGAATGTAAAACTTAAAAATAAAAAGAAGCCACAAATCATTACGTGACACACATAGACTTTACATAACTTGTCTATTCAAACTGGTGAATATAAAATCCACTAACCAACCAAATACACATAATTGTAATAATATTTTACTAAAAATTAAAAACTCAAAAAACATAGTAGATAAAAAAGTAAATATAAGGTAGTAATTATTACCAAACTGTTTGTTACAACTGAATAATGTACACATATTACACTATAATTCAAGCATAATATATCTTAGAGAACTATGCAAAACCATTTTTTTGTGGTACTTGCATACTGTCGCAACAATGCCAATGCTCAAGGTAAATCGCCCCAATTTGGCATCTCTTGATTCCACATGTGTCCTATGCACTGTATTTGAAACCATGTACTTCATTTCATATAATATTGCCAATACAAGTGTGATAATATGCAAGTACCATTTTTTCCATAAATTGAATGCCAATCAAATGGAATCAATCTCAAATGATACTTTTGCATTAGATCACTGCACGAACATTTGCACCCCATGACATCAGAGTAAAAAAAATTCTAACATGTATTATTTGAAAAAAAAAACCTATCAGAAAGGATTTGGTAGAAAATGGCACAATTTGCAGGGCACAAATTTGGCTGCAGTGATGTTAATACATAAGTATCTAATTAACTTCACATAACCTAAAATCTCACCAAGCAATTGATTGCATATACAAATGATATTTTACCCTAAGCCCCAAACTTTATCCAAATATGATGAATGAAATAAAGAATTTCAGATTTTTTTAAGGCAAGGGTTTATCTTACTAAATCATACGTACAAAATGTTACTATACAGTCAGCATAACACAATACTTAGTTCAAAATTTGAAAGTTTATAAATATAAAGAAAATTATTCGAAATGCATTCATAAAAAAATTACTCATGTATTCAAGGCAATGTGTTTCATCAGAAATAGTAAACCAGCAGAAAAATATATTATATGGTTACATTAATGGAAAAGAATTTAAGATGTGTAGTATGACAATTATAATAAATGTGAAAAAAAAACAGAGTTAAAAAAAGAACTTTTTTGCATGAGTAGTAAGTACTTTAGAAACTT
>BMAV01010431.1:91081-108058 GCA_019973955.1 Trichonephila inaurata madagascariensis
CCAAGAAGAAAAACAAAGCAAAAATGCAAATAAGATATACTTTAAAAGGATAGAAGGTTTAGTGAGAGAGGATGGCAATCTTAGAGAAAGCTTAGTGTGGAATAGTTCGGAACAAGTGTTAGACGGCCTACTCACAAGGAAGAAAGAAACGCCCACCTTCGATAATAATATACATAAGGAAGAGTAATAGTACCTGAGTACACTTATTTACAAGAAGCAGAATAGATGAGTCTTCAACCAAGGTAGGAGGGTTACTTTCTAAGTGAAATTATAATATAGAAAGCTAGATTAGGCATATAATTAACTATACTTAGGATAAGTGATCTAGTTGTGCGATCTGACATAAATATTCAATCTAATTTGTGGCTTATTCTCACTTAAAGAAAGTTGTTCATTAGATATAAGTAATTTAAGTTATTCTTAATAAAAAAGTTGTATTAAGAATTATAAAATGTCTCATCCTTTAGATAATCCCACACCTCTAGCTTACGCGGATCCAACACGTCATAGCTATCACAGGATGGCTATGTCACACTGTGTTCCTTGAACAGTGGTAATGACTAATGGCGTTCCAAAACGTGAAATCCAGCCTTTTAGTATGTTATCTGCTACTGTTTATGCTCGAATGACAGGCATTGGAAATGCCTCTATCCATCGACTGTATCGATCTATGATAGTTAAACAGAAGCGAAATCCCTCAGATGATGGTAAGGGACCAATGATATCTAAATTAATTTCTGTAAAACGGTTAGTGACATTGTGATATTGCTGGAAAGGACTCTGTACGTGTCGTGTGACTTTGGACTTTTGGCACTTAATATAGCTTCTAGCCCAAGTTCTTGCGTCTTTATTGATGGCCAAACAAATTTTGAAGTTAACAATTTGGTGGTGGTTCTTATTCCAGGATGTGCTAGGTTATGGATATTGTTGAACACAATTCTCCGGAATGCTTCTGGAATATAAGGTCTCTTCTTCTTTGCAGAGCAGTCGCAAAATATGTCGAAGTTGGAGCCAAATATTGGAACTTTTTCTAATTTTAGAGTAGAGTTATGGGATGAAAGAATCTTTTTAACTCTTCATCCATTTCCTGTGCCTTGGCTATACCTTCGTAATCAATTGTTGGTTGATGATGCAATTCGTCTATTCGAGACAGTGCATCAGCAATGATGTTGTCTTTTCCAGGTACGTGCTGAACATCGACAGTAAATTGGGCAACATATTCCAGATGTCTTTGTTGACGAGGGGTGGCTTTATCCAGTTTCTGGCGAAATGCATAAATTAATGGCTTATGGTCGGTGATGATTGTGAAATTTCTACCTTCCAAAAAATGTTTAAAATATTTTACAAAAGAATATGCAGCCAGTAACTCTCTGTCATAAGTGCTGTATCGTTTCTGGGCATCAGTAAGTTTCCTTGAAAAGAAACTAAGGGGTTTCCAGACTCCATGCTCTAATTGTTGTAGGACTGCACCAATGCCATTATCAGATGCATCAACCATTAAGGAAATGTGTGCATTTTCTAATGGGTGAACGAGCACTGTCGCTTTACATAGTTGTTGCTTGCTATTTTCAAATGCTTCAACTGACTCTTCTGTCCAATGAATTTTGTTTTTGTCATTACTTTTCTTTCCCTTCAAATAGTTGTTTAGAACGGCTTGATTTTCTGCAGCGTTTGGAATAAATCGATGGTAGAAATTGATAACTCCTAAGTATCTTCGCAACTCCTTTACCGTCTCAGGAAGCTTGAAGTCTTCGATTACTTTTATTATTTCCTTTGATGGCTCAATGCCATTGATAGAAATATGATGGCCTAAGAAATCAACTTCAGTTTGTAGGAATTGGCATTTCGCAACCTTTATAACAAGGCCAGCATCCTGAAGACGTTGAAAAACTTGTTTAAGATGACTGATATGCTGGGCTTCATCTTTTGACGCAACGAGAATATCATCAATGTAGCTGAAGCAAAAATCTAAGCCCCGAAGAACGGAATGAAGAAACCGCATAAAAGTTTGAGCTGCATTGCGCAATCTAAAAGTCATTTTGGTGAACTCATACAAACCGAAAGGTGTGCAGATGGCAGTTTTTTCTACGTCAGATGGTTCAACCGGTATCTGATGGTAGGCTCTTTCTAAATCGAGAGTTGAAAATATAGTGCATCCATGTAAATTATAAGAGAAGTCATGCAGATGAGGAATGGGATATCTATCAGGTTGTGTTACTGCATTCAAAGCTCGATAATCCCCACAAGGTCTCCAATCCCCTGTTTTCTTCCGTACTAGATGTAATGGGCTTGCCCACGGGCTATTAGAAGGTCGAAAAATCCCTTGTTCCAGCATAAACTCGAATTCCTTTTTCGCTAACTTAAGCTTGTCAGGTGCCAAGCGACGAACTTTTGCTGAGACAGGTGGACCACTTTTGTTACAATATGATGCGTCACTAAATGTTCAGGTTCTTTAATGAATGAGTTATTAAATGTTATTTCCTTGAATTCACTAAGAAATTTAGTTATTGAAGAATCATATCCGAAAGAAACTATTGTTGTGAGAGAAAAATTCGGTATTGTAACTATTTTACCAAATGAAGACAAAGATGTTAAGGGGTCAATGAGGCATTTTCTTCTTAAATCAACTAATAATCCAAATTTTTTAAGAAAATCTGCCCCTATAATAGCTTTTGAAACATTTGCTATAATAAATGACCAACTAAATTGTCGGCGAAGTCCAAGATCCAATTTAAGCATTTTAGTGCCAAAAGTATTAATTTTTGAACCATTGGCGGCAAATAATGTAAAATCAGATACTTTATTATTTCTTTGTTTATTTGCAGGAATTACTGATACATCAGCTCCCGTATCAATAAGAAATTGTTTGCCGGTTGATTTATCGTATAAATATAAGCGGCAATTTTTTTCGCCAGTATCGCCGGCCGCATCAAGCGATTGGCCTATTAGTTTTCCGAAACATTTCTTTTAAATTGGCATGGTTGTACACACTTGGCATTATTTCCGAATTTAAAATGATACCAACAAAATGCATATCGGGATGAATTAGATTTGGATCTATTGCGTCTGCTGTGTTCTCTTGATTTACTACGTTGCCTAGAATTTCGAGAAAATTCATCGAATTTTTTTGTTAATACCGCTATGTCTGCTTGCAACGCCTCTAATTTATTACGGTCGTTTGATTTTGGCGACGAATTGTTGTTTGCTACCGAGCATACTTCGGATGAGCTGTAAACAGCAATAATTTTGTCAGCCATTTCTGCAATATTATTTAATGAATCTTTACTTGTCGACAATATAGCTTGTGTCTGCTGTGGAAGTCTTTGTAGCCTCAAAGATTTAATAAGTTCATCAGAAATAGAACTCCCTGCTAAGCTCTTCATTTGCCGTAAGAGATCGGACGGGCGTCGGTCGCCAAGTTCCATTTCAGTCAACAGTTTTTTTAACCTTGACTCCTCAGTATCGGTTAATCTGTTTAACAAGGCATTTTTTAACGTTTCGTATTTATCATCATGAGGAAGATTTGATAATGTATCCACTACAAAATCCAAAACATTCTCATCTAGAGCAGCAACAACAATATTATACTTGGTTGTGTCGTTCTAAATACCGCTGTTAGAAAATTGGGCTTCCAGCTGTAAAAACCATAATTTAGGCTTATTTCGCCCAAAAGCTGGTGGCTTAGCTGCTACTTTATGAATTTCGGTATTTGTATCCCCGAGATTAAATGTGGAAGAATTATTGCTATTAGTAGCCATTTAAAATTAAAATGTGAAAAGTTTCGAAGTATAGCATAAATGTACCTGATTTTCCAGTTATACAGCAGTCGTTAATGGCGAGTTTTGCGGATGGGGTGTTCACCGGGTCACCAATGAAGGAAATGATTTTATTTACAATGATATTAAGGTTAAATGAATTTTGGTAAGCAGATGTAATGCATACATAGAGAGCGGACATCAATGGCTGACTAGCCGCCGGGAAAAATGTAAGCAGAATAGAATAATGCTACATCAAAAGTTGAGTAGCTTCTATCCTTCTCCGAAGTGCAAATATTGTTTTAGTAATATGTCGCCACAAATTCTACCCCAGAATTTTTCAGAGAGATAGTCGATGTGTTTTTTGAACTTTAGGTGGCTATCGATGTGTAGGCCCAGATATTTCACTACCGAAACCCACTGGATGTTGTCATATGTCTGTTCTATGTGCACATTAATTCATTTTATAGTAAAATTCGTTGTAGAGCCGGCGAGGCCACTTTTGAAAAGACTTTTGGTTTTAAGCAGAGGCACTGGCGGCGCTCTGTGCATGGATGCTTACCATAAATGTCTCAAAGATAATTTTATCGAAAGTAACTTTACAAATATACTTAATATGGTTAATATTGCTTAAGACACAGGAGTATTTAAGTTCAATATGCATTTGGAAAAATTAAATGTTTTCAATTTAATAATAGTCTTAAAATTTAGAGAAATAAAACATAGGAAAGAAGAGGTTTTTTTGTATCTGTTTGCATTTTTATTAATGTTTTACTTTTTATTCTTATACAGCAGACGAGTATATAACGCGCCAACGTTAAGTATTAATCGAAATATGGAAAATTCTCTAGAGGGATGGCGCATTAGGTCTTTTTACGTGGGTGGCCGACACCTTAGGATCGGGCTTGATTAAAAAGGAGTATTTTTTACGTATTTAAGTTACAATTTACATTAATTTTACGGCACTAAGAAACAAACTAAATCTTCATTTGTTCAAAGAAAAAAAAACAATTAATAAATAGAACAGCAAATTAAGAACATTATTTACATTTATGATTGTTGAGAAGTTCATATACTACTTCGCCAAACGATAATGGTTTATTTATTTTTAATGTAGACGGAACATACTCTGTCCTTTGAGTCAATTATGGATCAAAAAAGACCGTCAAGCTCAATAAGCCCACATTTTGAGGCGGTTTTTAATCTTACGTCCACACTTTATCATCATTTCGAAGGAAAGGGGCCCTGGCAAGATCAATACCTGTTACCTCGACCACCGTTACATCTCTAATTCGGTCTTCAGGAAAGGCAGCACGAGCACTGGCAGTTGGTCCTACGCTGTATCATCTGCACACGACACACTTTCTTATATTCTGTCTGATAGTTCTTCCCGATTTTAAAATACAATATTTTCCCTTTATTATTGAAAGTGGTATTTGATATCCGCATGACAATTGTATTTATGCAAGTACTCAACTTGGCGTGTGGTTAACGCAAAATTTACTGGAAGAAGAATGGGTGTTAAAAAGCAAGGATCAACCTTACTTTCGGTAATTTTAGTCTAAACACGCAGTAATCGCTCATTGACTTTAACAACATTGATTATAGGTACATTCCTTGGCTGAGGAAAACATTCCCTTTGAACAGTCCTTATAAGTATCTTCTCCACATTCCCAATTTTTTCCAAACATTTTCTCCATGCATAGAAATTTTTCTGCCCTTTGGGCCACATGTAGCGTGTGGGCTTCCATGTACCCACCTTTACCATGAAAGAATATTTACCGTTCTTGAAACCTAAATTTGTAAATTATTCTTTTTTATAAAATAATTAAAATAATATCACAGGCAGTATGTAAGATTAGTACATAAATTTTTGTTTTGAACCGATTGTGACGGGCTCACGCATCTTTTCATTAACATATCCTTTCGGTTCTTTTGGGGCTAGAATTAATGGCAACTCTTTTCCAACCAAAACCCAAGAAGTGAAACGTGAATAAAAGATTCAAATTAGAAAGCTGAAAAATATCAGAAGTGAGAGTAAGCGAGGTGGCAATTTGGGGAATGTTATGATAAAGCGTGATACAATTGTGAAGTGACAGCCAACAGAAGTTATTCTGGAGATAGAGCATTAGGTCAAGGTGCATACCAATGCACTCGAGTAAAAACGCAACTTCTATTAAGATTGGATTTGTGATCGAAGTTAAGGTCGGATTGACTATTTAATATTAGGATCCGAGATATTATTGGAATTGAGTTTAGACGTGTTAGTTATTGATAGTGGTCCGAGTTAAGTTATTTCGGTATTATCTATATTGTGTGTTTTGTCATCGTAGATTCTCTCACATATATTATTATTATCTAATCTGCTAGACTTTTAAGTTTAAGGTCTTAATAAAGACAAATTAAGATCATGGAATCTTCTAGTTCTTTCGTTAATCCTACACACCTCTAGCTTACGCTGATAATCAAAGAGAAGGGCACCCTAGGGGGGCGACATCACAAGATTAAGAAAAAGTATTTGGTTTAAAAGAGTGAAACACTTACTAAAATAAGAAGGAACACCCATTTAAAAGAATAAAATTAAGCAAATTAAAATATATTTGAAAACAACTTTTTGATAATTTCATTTTTCAAAAGTTGGCAGGCAGTTCATTCCAACGTCAAGACATTATACATATGATTATATATTATATATAATTATATTATGGTGGTATATTCTAATTTGTTTTGGGATAAATTCACAATCTAAGCTTTCAAGTATTAGACTCATACATATGTTAGTTCAAAAAGTAACCTGTTTTTGCTATTTTACACGAATATTGTATGAATTCATTGTTTTTTGTGTTGTAAAGTGTAATTATGTAGCGTAGAAATCAAAATTATTCAGACACTAGTTTCGTATGAATTATTAAATTTTAAATGTACATTTAATCTGTTGTGCTGAAAAATTAGTGTAATATGTTGTACAACGTTTTATGATTGTGATGATTTACTAATTGAAATGATAATTTCAGCTAAGCCTTTGTCTTAGCTATTTATTTTGATCTTTCACATAGTAAACTATAATTAACATAGATGTGTGTGTGTCATAAATTAAGCATTGTTCATTATTATAGGGATTGTTATATTTATAAAAAATTTTAAACTCAAATAACCTAAGGAATTTGTAATGCTCTGAAATTAAAATGTTTTAGGGAAGCTTTCTAAGGATTCACAGTATCCCGATTATGTTCTGTGAATATTTTCCTGTATGGAGGATAAAGGTTCTTCAAGCTCCGTGAACTGATAAGTTAGGCCTACAAAATGTCAGGAAGTGGAAATTGCTCACTTATTTGGTATACTCAAATTTTATTAATATTGGAAAATAATTGTATTTATTTAATTCATGCATATGTGTTAATGTGAAGAATATCAATCTAATTGTTTTCAATTTATTCTAAATTTAGATTGCATTATGAATTTTTTGACTGATCAATATTTATTTATAAATTTTTTTTCCTTTTAAAAAATCATTTTTCTTTCATAAATTTTTTCCAGAAATTTAAAGAATTTGGAATGACGTCCAATGTAGTTTGAAGCTGGATACCAAAGAGCAAGGTTGTTTTGTAAATGTGTGTATTTCATGTTAATTATCCAATTTATTTCTGTATTATGTGTTCTTTTCTGACATGTCAAACATTTTTCTCATAAATATGTTGTAACGAAGACTTTTTATAGCTTTGCTGAAGTTTTGAAGATGTTCTGTGTAAACTTTTAACTAAAACTCAAGTTCTTCTCATTCATATCTGTATTTTAATATAGAATCTGTTAACAGTTCAATCAGTTATTTTTTTTATATTGAGTTCGATGGACTAAATTCGCGTGATGACTGGGTCAATGTGAATATGCTGTAATTTGTTTACTACTATTGCTTACAATTATTTTTGCTCTTTAACTTTTACATTTTACTTTCACAAATGTCTTATTTTGCTGAAATGGTTGCTCGATCAGTAAAAGAAACGATGATTGTAGGGGGAAAAATCCCCTTTTAATATTCCTGTATAAAATCTAAGTGTTTTGAAAGCGTAAGGATTACATACCATCTTCTCACTGTATTCTGTGTTAGACTACTTTGAATAATATTTTCAATACCGTAAGACAAAAGAAACCTCTTCAAAAAGGATTTTAAATAGATGTAGACTCTTACAAGAATGTAAATATTTCAAAGCAAATTTGTTTGTTTATTTTAAATAAAATTATATAGAGAACATACATAAAAAATTAAAATGTTAACTAACTTAAAAGAAAATTTGTTTATTTTAAATTAAGTTATTTTGAGAACATATAATGTTTAGTTAACTTAAATTTTACTAATTTATACATCTTCAGAGTAGTTAACAAAGGTACTTCAACATGTAATTATCTAAAATTAGAAGCAAGAATCTGATATGTAACCATACATGTCTTATCAAAAACAAGTATATATATATTTATAAAACTTATTTTACTTAATAATTTTACAATATTACAGGGAAAAAGAAAATTTTTTCGAGAAGCATTCACTACAGAAATGGAAAAATATCTTAATTTACTACAGCTCTATTAAGGTTTATACTAGATGATGAATCAAATACCACTTTCAAACATTAGAAATCAAAATTGTCTTTTTTTATTTGTAAAATTGCATGTAAAAAAATCGTGCAACATTTTGAAATTCTTTATTCACTGCACTATTTTAGGTAAAAGATATGATTTATTGAGAATTGAATTCCAAATATGGTAATAAATTAAGGCACTAAAATTTTGAAATTAGAATGTGTGTATAATAGAATATAGATTTATGTCCATATATTGAATATAAAGTCCTGCTCAGTCCTACATAATCAAAATAAGTTATTTTTGAATCCATAATTCTTTTACAAAAAAATAAAAATTGTAACATATTTGCTTGGTATTTATTAACACATATGTTTTTCAGAGTTTGACTGTGTGGTATAAACCTATCACACAAATGTACAAATTTTTTTTACTATGTATAACAAATATGCTTTTATTCGTATTTGCACAGTTTGTAGAAGATTTATCATTATAGATTAGATTTATTTCTACATTCTCCAAATAAGTTTTAAGTTTGCATGAAATGGAACTGGATTATTTAAAACTAAACACATACAGTAACTTGTCAAAAGACATAAC
Source organism: Trichonephila inaurata madagascariensis (assembly GCA_019973955.1). Taxonomy (NCBI): domain Eukaryota; kingdom Metazoa; phylum Arthropoda; class Arachnida; order Araneae; family Nephilidae; genus Trichonephila; species Trichonephila inaurata. The sequence goes on from BMAV01010431.1 coordinate 100,012, forward strand.
CGGTACAAATAGATATGCATTAAGTGTTGGTATGTTCAGTGTGTTAAAAAATCAAATATATATGTAGAAATTTTATAATTAGTATGAAATTAAAAAAAGAAAATCTTTGTCAATTTTGTTTTTTAAATCCCCCTCATTTTGATGTAGTTATTAATATATACAATGTAAATATTTATTAATAAAATTCAATGTAAGGAAAGTTAGGGTGGTTTAAAAATAAATATAATTATAATAATCTTTATTATTTAATATGTATATTTACAGTTATGATGAACAGATATTATAAAAAGGGGTTTATTGTATTTTTAGGACATGAAAAAAAAAAGTGTATGGAGATATTTTACAAAAAATAGTTAAGTTGAACATTTACATTTTATATGTGTATTTGTTTCTTTTAATCAAAACTCCTTTCTAAATATTGCATGATTTCAGTATTGTAATTTGTTTAATGTAAATTCAGAAAGTTGATTGCATAGACATGGATTTTATAACTCTGCCAGATTTTAAGATTTGAAATTTCAAAATTCTTGCAATAGCTCATTTAATTTGGATCAAAAACACTGAAAGGTTTTGTAGATAACCTACAAATGTAATGAAGAGTTTCCTGTTTTTGCTTTCTAATTTCTACGTGTGATATATTTCACATTTTATTTGATTAAATTAATTTTAATAGTGCTCAAGTTAGAGCAAATAAAATTCACAGAAAGTTTTAAGGAAGTATTTTTTAAAATTCTTGTTTACTGTTAACTGCCAAATCATTAGGTGTTAAACAATTGAGATTTTATGTCATAAATCTAATGAGGTATTTTCAGTTTAAATGTAGTAAGAATATTAGAAATTCTGCATATAATTTGACTGATTAGTTATTTAATCTGTGATTCAGGAAATGATTTTTTCTAAATTTTTTTTATAGTTATTTTATCTGTTTGGGTTATTGACAATCAGTACTTTTTGCAAATATTTTTAAAAAATAATCCTTTTTTTGTTGTAAAAAAATTTAAAAAGCCATTCATAAGATTTCCAGAGAATTTTATTAGATATTATCAGAAAGATATATAAAAATTGAGTACGATAATTGTATAAGGTATTATAAACCTCTTGTTAAACATTAGAAGTAGATGTCAAAATTTTTAAATAAACAAAAGTACCCATGTTACTGATGAATCTTACTATAAATTCATTTCCTAATTTGTGTTTACATGCTTCCATGTTCTTGAATTTTCCATGCTCTTCTATATGAGAAATTATAGAGATAGCATTTCTAAAAAAACTAAAACAATTGGAACTGGTAATTACTAAGGGAATCAGACAATGAAAGGTATAAACATTAATATTTCATTATAGGATCATTTCATATGTATATGTTTTTTAGAAATTAAAACTATTTAATGAGTTAAAAGTGATACACTATCTACCAATAAGTACAATTGTGAGAAGTGTTTCAAATTCAATGATCTCAATTCTATAAAACAGTGCTTCTCAAACTTTCGATATTTGCGACCCAGCTTTCAATCATAATTCTCCTCGCGACCCCCATACAATAACAATGTATTGTGAAAGTAGTAATAATCTTTAATACTTTGATGCTAAAGCTACAATACGACCTTGCTTATAGACCGTACAAATTATCAAGTATTAAATTTTTTATACAATTTTTTATATGATAATAAGCCCATGGAAAAAATATTAAACATGTTCTTCACTTAATATTGATATTTAGTATCAAATATATTTTGCCGTACTGATACATTTTTAAGTATAGTATATCAGAGTCAGTGTGTATTCTTTTATTATATATGTCAGATTACATTTTGTTTTGCTTTTAGTAAATTGATAACTTTTAAATCTTTTATATTCGACTTTTCAATATGCTCGTGCCCCCCTCGTAGGTTTATCACGCCCCCCAAGGGGGGATGCACCCCACAGTTTGAGAAACACTGCTGTAAAACAATTTGCAGTACTTAACAATTTAAATTTTTATATTTGAATCATCATTAGTTATTAATTTTATAATTGTCGGTATATTTATTTGAGTTAAAAATTCTACGAATAGTTCTTTGATAGTATAGGTATATATAAACTGTGGAATGTGCAAATGAGATTTGAAAGTATATATAATCCGATATGACTACTGCACATTTACAGATTACTAAACCACCCTCTGGACCATTATTTATTTATAAATACAATATTTACAAAATAAGCATTGAAATGATGCAATTATTTGCAGTGAAGTAAAAATGTGAAGAATGTTACATGTAAATAATATTTTTAAATGTATCTATAACCCTCAAAGCCATGACATCATAACTGTTGGGTGAAATAAGCTGATTGGTCTGTGCCAGATGCAGACTTAAAAGGAGATAAAATCAGGGGCGGCTCTAGGGCCATACCCCTGCCCAGGGCGGCATTTACGTCAAATTTGTAAGAAATAATTTTTTTTTTTTGTCATATAAAATTTGATATATTTTCTAAAATATATATTATTGGGAGAGAGTTTGATGTTTTATTTAACATATTTTATTTCCGTATTTTGTACACTGTATGTTTAGTGTCAGTTTTCTTTTATGTTGAAACTTGAAGGGTTCGAGTCAGGAACACATCTTAAATAATAAAATTTGATATTTTTACATATCTTTCTCCCCATGCTGGAGTGGGGTCACAATGGACATTCCTTTCACTCATGCGGTGTTTGGTGTCAGCTATTTAAAAGGGGACAGAGCTAATAAGTTTTTGGTGGAGAACCACAGAAGATGTTTTGTTTTAGTTTTGATTGTAGTTACTATAAGTGAAAATAAACGCTTGTGATCCCCACCATCAGTTGACTCTTTTTTGAAGAAATTGGCCCGATAGAATGGGCAATTCCTTCTCTTACATTTTACTCGTTTGAAATAATAACGGATAATAATGTCTTTGATTTGGAATTATTAATTTTTCTTTTTTAAGACTCTATATTATATATATATATATATATATATACCTATGCTGCGCCCTATTGTTTGTTCAAGTTTATATTACAAATAATTATATGAAATTAATTCGCATTTTTAGTTATATTTTCAGATTCCTGCATAATGTCACAAATACATCTCGCCATTCAGGTCCCCTCACAAACGAGGAACTTCAGGAAGCAAAACTTCGTTTGATTAAAAGGATCCAGGTAACAGTTTTTAACAATGAAATTGAAATTCTTAGGAATGGGGGAACTATTAAAAAAGGTCAGTTAACTTGTTTGAATCCCTTTCTTGACAAAGAAAACATACTTAGAGTTGGTGGTAGATTAAGTAATTCAAATTTAACATATAGTCAGAAATTTCCCATTTTGCTTCCAAAAAACCACAAGTTAACTATTTTAATTATGAATTATTACCATTTAAAAAATTTGCACGTAGGTGCTCAAACCCTACTTTATCTAGTCAGACAAGAGTTCTGGCCATTAGGTGGCAGAAACACTGCTAGACAAATTGTTCAAAATTGTGTTGTTTGTTTCAAAAACAAACCTAAGAATTTAGAACAAATTATGGGAAATTTACCTAGAGAAAGAATTACTCCTAGTTCTCCTTTTACTCATGTAGGAATAGATTTTACAGGCCTGTTTTATATTAAATATAAAGGCCAACGAAAAGGTATTTACCATAAATGTTATTTTGCAATTTTCATTTGCTTTATTACAAAAGCTATTCATTTAGAGGTTGTCACAGAACTAACCACAGAAGCTATGATTGCAACTCTGAAACGATTTTTTAGTAGAAGAGGAAAAAGTACTTCAATTTGTACTGATAATGCTACGAATTTCATAGGTGCAAGCAGAGAATTGCAACGTTTATATAATTTGATAAAAAATCCACCAGATATTCTTGCCAATTATTTAACAAATGAAGAAATTACTTGGAAATTTATTCCCCCTAGATCACCCAATTTTGGAGGACTTTGGGAAGCAGGTGTCAAATCTTTTAAACATCATTTTAAAAGAACAGTAGGTGATGCACGTCTAACATTAGAACAATTCATAACAATTACTACTCAAATAGAAAGTATTTTGAATAGTCGTCCTCTTACTCCCATGTCCTCTGATCCTAATGATTTTGCAGTCCTCACCCCAGGACACTTTCTCATAGGTAGACCTCTTCAAAGTTTACCTGAGCCAGACTTGACAGATAAATTAGACAATCGTTTATCTCAATGGCAAAAATTAACAAAATTTGTTCAATTTATATGGCGCAAATGGAGGTTAGATTATCTTAATAATTTACAGGCTAGACATAAATGGCAATTTGAGAAAGAAAATGTAACTCCCAATTCGATGGTTATTTTAAAAGATGAAAATCTTCCACCATGTAAATGGACTATGGGAAGAATTTTAGAGATAGTTAAAGGTTCAGATGGAAAGGTTAGAGTTGTTAAAGAGTTAAGACACCTCAAGGTATTTTTAAAAGAGGAATTTCAAAAATCTGTTTACTACCAAGTGTTTAAATGTCTATTAATCATTCAAAATGTACGCATTAATATTTTTATTCATATATTTTTTTTTGTTTATTTTAATGTGCAATTTTTTTCATATTGATCATATTTTTTATTATTTGTAATTTTATGTATGATTTTGTAACATTATTTGTTTCTTGAAATGTTATTTCAACGTGGGCCGGGATGTTGGCGCTGCGATCGTCACCCCCCACCTCGCTCACCCTCACTTGTACTCACTCTTGCAAGGAAGACACTGCACAAAGCAGTCATAATAAATGTTTATGCCTTAAAATCGTATCTTTTAATTGAATACAGTACCATTCGCAATAATAACTTGTTATAATAGTTGTGAGAATGCTTACCGATAGCCAAAATTTAACTCAATTTAAAAAGTCTTAGTTTAAACTTCTTTATGTAAACAAAAAAATTTAATTAATGTTGTTAGAGCAAAGCTTTGAATTAATAGGTTTTTTTTTTTTTTTTTTGTTTATTTAATGTCGTTAGAAATACCGTTGGAATAAGTAGATGGAATTAAGCAACTTTGTTGATTTTTGCTATGGGTGAATTGATTTGCTTATGAGTATTAGTGTTTGTGTGTGTATGGTGGAAGGATATTATGTGTTATAGGAAATCTTTTGTGTCTTTAAGTAATGTGTATGCAAACAGATGTTTACTAATGAAGTATGTGCAATTTAAAGCATTAGGAGTTGTAAAATCTTAGCATTTGACATGTCTTATGTAAAACTCTAAATTTTATGATTCGATGTCGCTTTAAGAAAAGGAAAAAAGTATCCAAGATTTGGAATTTAAGTTTTTATTGTAAAGTGTACGATTTATGGAATTTTGGATTTATTATTTTACTTTGGATTGTATTTGTTACCTGGATTGCTGTCCTAGTCAGTATCATTGATAAGACCATCTTCCTTTGTGAAATTTTAAGAAATGAACCAACCTGGGGCCAGAGCAGTCCAGTGAAAGGGACCTTTTCAGGGGGAAGGAGTTGCAACGACTTCACTTGGTATGTACCCCACCCTTCTATTCACGCCAAATTTTATGGCTCAGAGCAGGTGGCTAAGAGACCAGGGCACGTAGCCGTGGATTCATTGTTTATTGTTTGAGCTCGGAAAGGCGGCGACACTTTGACTGGAAGTCACAATGGATAAAGGAGTGCCCACAGGGTTACAAGAGAAGAAGCCTGTCTGACCAACGTGTCTGTCGCCTCGGCAGATATCAAGAAAATGGCTCTAAGGAACAAAGGCGGTGTGATAGGAAAAAGTTACAGATGCCGATCGAGAAATGTGGTGCCAGAAGATTCCAGAGGGGCCCGGGAGTGTATTTAGATGTTCCACACGAATAGGACTAGGGAGGTCGAGGTCAGAGTTTTGTGGTCTGCTAATGATAAGGGACGAGGGGCGTGTTGTGGACCCTCCCTGGTGTTTAAAAGGTGGTTTTTTAGGAAAAACGAGATAAAGACTGGAGCCGAAAGAGAGGAGAGAGACTTGGACAGAAACTTGGAGAGACCTGATTAGAGCGGAGGAGATTAGGAGAGCAGAGACCAACCGAGACCGGATTCGGAGTCCAAAGGAGATTTTCGGACGAAAGGAGAGACCATGAACGCCAGTGGCGTTGGAGAACTGAAAATAACGTCTTAGAGAGATGGGCAAATGACATTTGGACAAAGGATTGAAGTGATTGATCTCCCGTGATATAGATTGAATGCACCGGCATGGCGTAGAGACTGTATTTTATTGCTTGAAACGATAAGTAATTCATTGAGCAAATAAATAATTTTTTTTATTAAAATTAGGCTGTGACAAATTTTTGCACGTTACCTACTCACTATGTCACAATACCTAAAAAATAAAAAAGGCAGCTTGAATGTATAGGTGCGTGTTATACGCCGGATTTTATGGTAATATAAAATGGTTCACGCGGCCCGTGATATCAAGTGAGTTTGACATGCCTTTCCTAACATCTTGTCTTCTGCCATCATCTCATGCATGCCACCAGCATTTTCCGCTTAAAATATTACTTGTTATGGTTCATAAGCAACGTTACCAGAAGTACTCCTGCATTCCAAGACTGGATCAAGAAATGACATCTCATAATAGAGCCATGTTGTTTTCGGCTTTTCCCCAGATCCAGAGGGTTAATTTTTTCACTTCATTTTGCCCTCATGTAGATGAATCGCTACGGATGCCTTTTTTCCTTCCGTTGTTCTCCTGCAAAGAGAAAATTTATAATTAAAAAAATGCCCTGTCAGTAAAAAAAAAAGATTAACAAACTCTTAAACCATTTAATCAATAACAAATTTAACAGAATAAAGAAATTCTTTATAGACTAGTTATATACTATTATTTGTTATTCATACATGTTTTTCCTTATTTACAGGTATCTAATCACAGGCCATTCATTCACATCTTTAACATTTTACTATCGTGTGGGACTGTCGACTATCCATGAAATAGTCAGAGAAACAACCCAAGCATTATGGAATGCTTTACAACAAGGGTACTCAACCTCTTTTTCCGCCGGGCCACATACATGTGATGTGACAATGATTTCACGCGGGCCACAACGTGAGGATAAATGGGGGAGGGAGAAGCTACGAGATCAAGGACATTAAAGATCTGGAAAATTGATCAAAATATTAAAACTTATAATTTTGAATTTTATTTAACTCTATCAAACTCGACTCAGAAAAAAAGGCTTAATTTCGATTTTCTTTCATCAATGATCCCAAATACCCCCAATATTTTGTTGCTGTTACAAAGATTTTCTTAAGAAAGGGAATTTATGTCGTCTTGAAAGAGATTATCAAGAAAAAGAGTCATTGAAAGATTTGTGCTTAGTAGAGTAACAAGCAAAATTATATTCTCTAAACATAACTTTTTTAGGACAAATCAAACAAGTGATTGATCTATATTTGTTTTTCTCTACGAAATAGTTTTCTTTTCTGTATCCAAATGGACTTAAAGCATACATTCTTCAGATAATTTTTGCTTGGAAGACATGAGGGTTAATTCAAAATTAGATTTAACCGTAAAATGATCACTTCTGCATTGCTATTTGTTATCACTAACCGTTACAATTACGAAAAGGATAAAGAGTTGTCTCGCAGTTCGTACCATCATGATATCGACAGAAAAACTCATATTTGTGATCCCACTAAATTTTTAATGCATTGTTCTTAAATAATTTAATTTGTTATTGCAGCAGGCCATGCCCGGGCCACTCAGAAAGGTCTGGTGGGCCACATTCGGCCCGCGTGCTGCAGGTTGAGTATCTCTGCATTACAACCACGCTATATGGCAGTTCCTAGTCCAGATGAATGGTCAAAAATAGCCCAGGACTACAACGAGAAATGGAACATAACGAATTGCATTCCGCAGCATAGGCGGGAAACACTGTCGCATACAGCGTGCACACAATGCTGGATCTTTTTTTTATAATTACAAAGATTTCCATTCGATTGTGTTGCTTGCTGTTGCTAATGCGTGATTAACCATGATAGAAGTGAGTGCTTATGGGAAGGAAAGCAATATTTCCGTATTCACCTAATCTGAAATTGGAAAAGCATATA
>BMAV01010431.1:108158-127502 GCA_019973955.1 Trichonephila inaurata madagascariensis
CCCCCCCCCCCTTGTGTGCGCCACTGCTCAAAGGGGAATTTTCATTACCTTTGGTTCTGCACACAGAACAGAAATGCACATAGTAGGTGATAAAGAATTTAGTGTGACCGTTTCCCGGAAGAAATTTAGATTTTGGCAGAAGAAATTTCAATTCTAGTCTCTCTTGTTAGTGATGTTCAAAGTAATCAAAAGAACTCATCAGTAGATATACCGATTAAACTTCCTGCGATATGTATGTCTCCAGTGGAGCTCCAATATGTTCCTATTTTATTAAATGAAACATTTACGAAAGCGTTATGGGACACTGGAGCGGAGAAGTGAGGCGGCCATAACAAAGACGCCAGTTTTAAAATTGCCGGATTTCAAAAAGCCTTTCTAGGTATTTACAGATGCAAGTTCAATAGGTTTGGGAGCAGTTCTAAATCAAGAACTGAGACCAATTGTATTTGCTTCGCGTACTCTGAACAACGCTGAGAGGAATTATACGGTAACCGAAAGAGAATGTCTGGCAGTAGTATGGGCGCTGAATAAATTCAGAACATATTTAGGATCACTGCCGATTAAGATTATTACTGATCATGCTGATTTAACACGTTTAACTCATGGAAAAAATTTGTCGAGTAGGATGATCAGATGGACACTCAAATTAGCAGAATTTAAAATAGAATGGGAACATAGGCCTGGAACTCAAAATGCGGTGACGGACGTTTTATCAAGAAACCCCGTTGAAAGTATAATGGGAGAGAAAGTTAATTGTGTAATAATCAGAAATTTGGTACTTACGTCGCGAGAACAGGTAATAAGAGAGCAAAAGAAAGACCCAGAATTAGGTCATATCTATAGATATCTGGAAATCTGGTTAATGCGACAATATGTGAGAACTGGTCTCGTTATTTTGAGATGATTGAGGGCTTGTTGTTTTATGCGAAAAACGAAACTTCTTTAGGTGAAATGCGAGTATGCATTTCAAAGTCTTTAAGAAATGAAATAATGAGAGAATTTCACGACAAGCCCATAGCAGGTCATTTTGGTCGTTTTAAGACTTATCATAAAATAAGGGACGTTTGTTATTTCCCGTATATGAGAAAATTTATTGATCAATATGTCTCTACATGCCATATGTGCCAAGTTAATAATTATAAAAACGCGTTACCAGCTTGTCGATTAAATCCGATTGTATCAAATTATCCAAATGAGATAGTTACGTTAGATTTGTTAGGTCCGTACCCTACATCGAGAGTGAGACGTAATCGGTATGTGTTAGTAATTACCGATCATTTCAGCAAATGGGCTGAAATTATACCTCTTAAAAAGGCCTCAGCTCGTGTAATAGCGGATACTTTTTTTTTTGATAATTTTATATCGCGTTTTGGATCTCCAATAAAATTAATAAGTGATAACGGTCCCCAATTCATATCCAAGATTTTTGAACATTTAAGTGAGAGATTAGGCATAAGGCATCTGAAGACTGTTGTATATAGGCCTCAGGCAAATAGAACCGAACGCGTGCAAATCTGCAAATGATTGCAAATTATGTAAATGATCAACATGATACATGGGACCAAATCTTACGTGAATTTGCTTATGCTATTCGTACAGCAGTGAATGAAACGACGAGAAATACCCCTGCGGAATTATTTTTGGGTCGAAAGTTGATTACCCCAATTAAAAAATTAATTATGGTATCGGACGGAACTGAGTTTACAGTAGGAGATAGTGAAAGATTGTTTGATGAGGCTAGACGAAACACATAAGCTAAACATAAAAAATGGGAGAAATATTATAATAGACGCAGGCGTGATGTACAAATTAAGGTGAATGACTGGATCTTAGAAACATACCCTTTAAGTTCAGCAGCCAACAAAATTTGGGCTAAGTTTAAACAAAATTTGAAGGTCCTTATAGGGTGTTAGAAGTAAGAATTAATAATGTGAATATATGGCGGTCAGGAAAAAGGTTAACGGTCAATATAGATCAAGTAAGAATATATCGTTATAGGAAATGTGACGAGATTGAGATAGGAACTGGTAGTTCGGATAGTTATAGTTCATGTCATGAAACGAGTAGTTGGGAAAGCGTACAATGGAGATCAAATGAGTCGCAATATGGTAGGAAGAAGGGGTCAGATGTAAAGCGTGAGTTAGGAAAAAAGAGATAAATCTTAAGACAAATCAAGGTGAGAGATACACAGGAAGGGCCGATAAGCGCGGACCACTTATCAGATCACTACCTAGCTTTTTTTCAAATTGTGAGTAAAAGATTAAAAGAAAAAGACAAGAAAGATTAGGATATAAACGATCGCGTGGATCTTGGTCAAGTGGACGAGAGAGAAAAATGCAGAAACGTGAAGACCATAAAATAAAGAAAAGAAAATTATCGTCAAATAATACTACTAATATTTATATAAGTAGGAAGAGGAACCGAACGGAAGAAGCAGTAGTTCAAGATACAGAGAGGTATAACCTCAGACCGCGAAAGGAGCAAAGACCGGAGTCCCGACCAACCATTGAGAGGAAGTCAAAACATACAAGACAAGTTCGAGTTAGGAACAGCCGAGGAGAACACTGCAGACCCTACATCAAGGAGCAAACAAGATCAAGGAGCAGGAAGACCAACAAAAGAGAGAATCCACAGCAAAGCGGCCAGGAAAGGAGAGAAGGAGCGAAGACCAACAGTACCTTATCCTTGGAGGTTCAAGTAGGAGACGCCAAGCCATAAAAATCAGGTTGTATCGTTTCATTTTATATTCTTTCCAACAAGTGATCGGAAGAATTATTACAGAGAGGGAAGTCTCTGGCGGTGTTTAAAATTTATAATCCAAGCAAAAGTTGACACTACAATGAGTGTATTTTTTTTGAACTTTTTACTTGTAAATTTTTTTTTCAATTGATCGAGAAAACAATTGTAATTATGCATTTGTTTACTTCAATGTATGACTTCGCTGAGATGCGACAATTCTTTTGGTTATTTGTTTTAATGATTTATTGAAAAATGTTTGTAATTGTATAGTGAATATATGTATATATATATATAGTTGCATTGTTTCATATTAATGTACATCTGGTTCGGGGAAACGTGGCGTAGATAGGATACTATCAATAACATTAAAGGCGCTGCGCGATTTATGGGGAGTTTATTGGAAGGACAAGATGAGGTGTATATATGAAAATTAGTTGCAATTTAAAAGTGATACATAATGTATAAAAATTGTGAAATGTACTGGTATTATGTGAATATATATTATGCTCAGTGACTTAAAGAGTTTTTATTTCAGAGTGACAGACCCTGAATTCCAATTAGAAAAGGACGAATAGCAGTAATTTTTGCAAGCAAATTTTTTTTCTTTCAATATGGCTCCAAGTCGTCAGATACAGGAAACCTCATGGAAAAGCAGTGGAAAGAAGCTTATTGTAATAGATTATAAGTAGCATTTAGGTAGATTTAAGTTAGTTAAGGGGCATGTGGACCTCGTTTTTTTACTCCATCTAAGTCAAAGATGGTTTTTTCCCGGTCCCACAGCTTGGATGAGGCATGCCCACATATCTTATGTAAAAGTGAGAATCTACCATTGTGACATAGCCATCCTGCGATAGCTATGTCGTGTTGGATCCGCGTAAGCTAGAGGTGTGGGATTATCAAAAGGATGAGACATTTTATAGTTCTTAATACAACTTTAATTAAGAATAACTTAAATTATTTTAATTTAATGAACAACTTTCTTTAAGTGAGAATAAGCCACAAATTAAACTGAATATTTAAGTCAGATCGCACCCACTAGATCACTTATCCTAATGATAGTTAATTATCTGCCTAATCTAACTTTCTATACAAAATATTACCGTTTATAAAGTAACCCTCCTACCTTGGTTGAAGACTCTCCTATTTTTGCTACTTGTACATAAGTATATCCAGGCACTATTACTCTTTCTTATATTAATATTATTAACGAAGATGGGCGTATCCTTCTTCCTTGTGAGTAGGACTTCTAACACTTGTTCCGAACTGTTCCGCACTAAGTTATTCTAAGATTGCCCTCCTATCTCACTAAACCCCTATCCTTTTAAAGTATATCTTTATTTGCATTTTCGTTTTTGTTTCTCTTCTTGGTATTGGATTGGAAAAGTTTTGCCATTAATCGTGGCCGTCAAAGAAGTAGGAGTTATGTTAGAAGAAGAACCGAGAGATGTCACCACCCCCTTTCAAGAAGAAAAACGTGATTTATTTAAGGGTTCTCAATGCCTTAATAAATTACGTGCCTAAATTTTATTTCTGAATCTCTTCGCTTTCTAAGTTTTATTTAAATTTTTAACCTTGAATCCTCATTTTAACTTCTATAATTCCAATATTTATCTTGATTAAATTTTTCATTATTCATCATAAAATTTAAAATTTTTAATATTCAACTTAATTTTAAATTTAAACTCGTGACAATAAATTTTATTCCATTAACTGGGCCAACATTAATAATTGCTGTTTAATCATGGTCTATTCTCACTTTTACATATATACTCTTAAAGTACCTTATATATTGATACACTTAGGTTTTCTACCCCGAATTTTTCTGGGTGCGCAGACCCAAACTCTGCATCCGGACAATCTTATCATATGGAGCTGGAATTTCGGCTCCACTGTTTCCGTGTTGAGGCCACATATCAGTTATTGACACTATTTTCAGGGTCTGTCACCCTGAAATAAAACTCTCTAAGTTACTTTGTCAAATCTATGTTTACATAATACCAATAAGTTTCACAATTTTTATGCATTATATATTATTTGTAAATCACAATAACCTTTCATTTCCATCCCCGCATCTGGTTCCACAAAATTACCAATGAGCCGCGCAGCGCCGTTAATATTATTGTTAGTGCCCTGACTACGCCGCGTTTCCCTGAACCAGATGCCTCATAATACGGAACAATACCACAACATATATATATATACATTTTATATAATTACAAACATTTTTCAATAAACCATTAAAACAAATAACCAAAGGAATTGTCGCATCTCACGAAGTCATACATCGAAGCAAACAAATGTGCAATTACAATTGTTTTCTCCAAAAGAGAAAAAAATTTTAACAACTCAAAAGTTCAAAAATAATTATACACTCATTGTATTGTGAACTTTTGCTTGGCTTATAACTTTTAAACACCGCCCGAGACTTCTTTCTTTGCAATAATCCTTCCGAACACTTGTTGGAAAGATCATAAAAAAAATGAAATAATACAACCTGATTTTTATTTGTCCCCGTATAGGACTTCAATGACGAGGTGCTACCACTGTTCTTTCCTTTTCTTTTTCCTTGGCTGCATTGGAATTCTTTATGATGCCTGCTGTAGGGCTTGTAGTCTCCTTGTCTGGTTTTCCTTATAGGTCTTGTTTCCTTGGCCGGTCTGGACTCCTGATCCTTTCTCATGCGTGGCCTCAGGTTGTAGTTTCCATCTTGAATTTCAGTTGTCTCCGTCTTGTTCTTTTTCCTACTTATATAAATAGTACTGGATGACAATGGTCTTTTGTTAATATTATTGTGTCCCTTTTTGTGCCACTTTCTCTGTGGTCCACTTGCCCCTGATCCATACGACCTTTTCATTCCCTTTTAGCTAGTTTTTGTTCTTTTACTTTTCCCTGTCGTTCTAAATGAATAGGAAGCGATCTGACCTGTGATCTGCGTTTATCGGTCCTTCTGTATTTTATATTGTTTTGATTGGCGATTAATCCCTTTTGCCTCTAACTTACGTTTCACCGCAGATCTTTCTTCCCATAATGTGACTCATTTAATCTTTGATGTACATTTTCCGAAGTACCGTTTCCTGACGTGATCGAAACTATTGCTACCTGTTCCTAACTCGACCTCGTCACATTTCCTATGACGATATATTTTTATTTGGATCAACGTTAACCGTTAATCTTTTTCCTGATTTAAGTATTACAATATTATTGTTATTTCTTTACTTCTAATACTCTATAGGGTCCTTAAAATTTTTGTTTAAATTTAGCACAGATTTTTTTAAAGCTGCTGAACTTAAAAAGGGGGTGTTTCTAATAAGACCCAATCATTTACCTTAATTTTGTATATCTCTCCTTTGTCTATTATAATATCTTTCCCACCTTCCTTTTGTTTTTGTACTTAGTCCAGCTTCCTAAATATTTTTTTTATATTTGAACTTTGAATTCCGAACCCTCTGAAATCATTACTAATTTTTGAAATGGGGTAATCAATTTTCGACCCAAAATAATTTGGCAGGTGATTTTCCCTTGTTTCATTCACCGCCGACGAATAGCGTAAGCAAACTCACGTAAGAATTGATCCCAAGTATCGTGTTGATCATTAACATAATTTGCAATCATTTGTACTATATCTCGATTAACTCTTTCAGTCCGATTTGCTTTTTGGCCTATATGCAACAGTCTTCACATGCCTTATGCCTAATCTTTCACTTAAATGTTCAAAATTTCGGGTATAAATTGGGAACCATTGTCACTTATTAATTTTATTAAGCTCCAAAAAGCGATATAAAGTTATCAAAAAAATATCCGCTATTATATGAGACGAGGCCTTTTAAGAGGTATAATTTCAGCCCATTTGCTGAAATGATCGGTTATTACTAAAATATAGCGATTTCGTCTTATTTCTCGATATAGGATACGGGGCCCAACAAATCTAACGTCACTATCTCATTTGGATAATTTGATATAATTGATTTAATCGATCAGCTGGTAACGCGTTTTATAGTTATTAACTTGGCACATATGGCATGTAGAGACATATTGATCAATGAATTTCTCATGTACGGAGAAAACAAACGTCCCGAATTTTATGATACGTTTTAAATCTTCCCAATGTCCTGCAATTGGCCGTCATGAAATTCTCTCATTATTTCATTCCTTAAAGATTTGGAATGTATACCCGCATTTCACCTAACGACGTTGCGTGTTTTCGATAAAATAACAAGCCTTCAATAGACGGGACCAATTCTCACATATCGTTGCATTAACAGAGTTATCTTCCGGGTTTTCTAAATATCTATAGATATGACCTAATTCTGGGTCATGCTTTTGTTCTGTTATTAACTGTTCCCGCGAAGTGAGTACTAAATCTCTGATTATTGCACAATTAACTTTTTCTCCTAATATACTTTCAACAGGATTTTGTGATAAAATATTAGCCACAATATTTAACTTCCTTTCTGACACATCAACGCGCAAATTCCCTTTATCTACCTTATTATCTTCAACCAGCGAATCTTGAATTGCCAACGTTTTCTGATCAAAATCTAAAATAATCCTTGATCCACTTATAAAATCAATACCGGTAATACATGGGTATTCCAAATCCGTCAACACATGAAAGGACCAAGGTCTTTCGAATTGTCTGATGCGAATATTCAATTCTACAATCCCCATGTTTTGGCATTTCGCACCCTGTGCTGTTATTACCTGGATTCGCGATTTTTTAATTTGCTTATAAAAAAAATATTTTCTATATACTTCTTCCGATATAAATGATTTGTCTGCTTCGGTGTCCCATAGCGCTTTCAAAAATGTGTTATTTAATAAAATAGGAACGTGGGGAAGCTCTACGGGTGATATACATATCGGAGAAAGCTTTTAAATTGGTATTTCTCTTGCCGATTCTTTTGAGGTAGATCTTTAACTTTACAACATTTAATCGTCCCCTTTGCATCCTATCACCTCGACTGAAATTTTCACTGAACCCCTATTTCTACGGTCCCCTGTTAAAAATTTTCATTTTGATCCATTTCGAAATTGGTAACCCTGTTGTTGAATCTCTGATCACTATTCGAAATCTATTCCTTTTCGAACCCTCTATTACTTTGACCTTTATTCTTATAAAAATCATTTCTGCCATTATTTGTCTACGCCCAACCTCAGAATTTTCCAGTTTCTGCGATTAGCATCAAAATTAGGCATCCTATGCGCGTTTTGACCTCGTCTTTCTACATTATCACTATTCTGTAACCCCATTTTAATTTGTAAGAATACCTCTCTTCGAATTTAGCCAATATTTCCAAAAGTTGTACCAAATGTTCTTTCGGATTGCGAACTTCCACGTAGTTCTGGATCTGTGGTTCGAGTCTAACCCCAAATGTGATCAACCAATTCCGCCTGCCGACATCCCTAGCTCTAAACTTTTCTGAATTTTAATAAATCGTAAAAAAAAGTCTGTGGGTTCCTGATTTCTTCCCTGCTGTGACGCGAATAATCTAGCCTTCAATTCTTTTTTATTTTTGATTGCGGAAAGCTTTGCTATTCAGCCTTGAGCTGCGCGAAATCCGTCGCTGTATCTTGTACTAGCACCGATCCAAATATTGAGTACCAATCTTGAGCCCTTCCCCTTAGATGACTTTTCAAGTAAGCACATAACAGATTCTGGGGTTTCAAATAACTGTATTTGATTATCTATTGTCCAAGGAACTCCGTTACATTCTCATACCGGAAAAAACATTTCAGGTAATATACAAATCCTCCCATTACCTAAACGAAATTATTATTGTTCGTTTTTGTGGCATAGCCATCCCCGATAGCTATGTCGTGTTGGATCCGCGTAAGTTTGAGGTGTGGGATTATCAAAAGGATGAGACATTTTGTAATTCCTAATACAACTTTTTCTAAGAATAACTTAAATTATTTAAATTTAATGAACAACTTTCTTTTTAAATGAGAATAAGCCACAAATTAAACTGAATATTTAAGTCAGATCGCACCACTAGATCACTTATCCTAGTGATAGTTAATTATCTGCCTAATCTAACTTTCTATACAAAAATTTCCGTTTATAAAAATAAACCCCCCTACCTTGGTTAAAGACTTTCCCATTCTGCTACTTGTAGATAAGTATACCAGGCACTATTATTTTCTTATAATTAATATTATTAACGAAGATGGGCGTATCCTTCTTCCTTGTGAGTAGGACTTCTAACACTTGTTCCGAAAATGTTCCGCACTAAGTTATTCTAAGATTGCCCCCCCTATCTCACTCAAAAACCCCCTATCCTTTTAAAGTATATCTTATTTGCATTTTCGCTTTGTTTCTCTTCTTGGTATTGGGTTGGAAAAGTTTTGCCATTAATCGTGGCCGTCGAAGAACGTAGGAGTTATGTTAGAAGAAGAACGCGAGAGATGTCACACCATGATTAAAATGCATAACTGTTAATGTTGGTTCTAGTTAATTGAGTAAAACTTATTTTAACTGTCAAGAGTTCAAATTACGGAGGAATATTAAAAATTAAATTTAAGATGAATAATGAAAATTAATAGTTAAAATGAGGATTAAAGGTTAAAATTTAAATAAAACTTCGAATGTGAGGAGATTAAGAAATAAAAATTTAAGCACCTAATTTCTTACGGGCCATTAAGACCCTCGAATAAATCACGTTTTGCTTCTTGGAGGGGTTGTGACGAACTCAAGCCTTTTTTCTTTAACATGACCTCTGGGTTCTTTGGGGGCCAAGATTATTGGCAACTCTTTTCCAACCAAAACCCAGGAAGAGAAATGTGTAGAGGAAATGCAAGTAAGATAGCTTTTAAATAACAGAAGTATCAGTAAGTCATATGGCAATTTGGGGAATGTTATGTGTGAAAGTGATACAAGCGTGAATTGACAGCCAATTGTGAAGTTACCTTGAAGATTAAGCCTTTAGGTCAAGGTGCATACCATTGCACACGCGCCCAGACGCCTCTTCATAAGATTGAAACTAAAATTGGATGAAGGTAGGATTTATTATTTGATATTAGGACTTGTAATATTATTAGAAGTGAGATTAGGCGGATTAAGTATTGATAGGGGTTCAAGTTACGCGATTCTGTTTAACTATATTACTGTGTGTTTGTTCATTATAGATTCTCGCTTAAATAATATTATCTAAATTGTTAGACACTTAAGTTTCAGTCTTAATAAAGTCATACTAAGAATTTAAAAATTTCTATTCCTTTTGTAAACCCTACACCTCTAGCTCACGCGAATAATCAAAGAAACGATCACCTGAACGGGGCGGTTTCACAAGTTCACGGATGAATCAGTCTGTTGAACCTTTTGGAGAGGTAGACTTGTTACATCATTCTTACTCACCTCAAGCGGAAACACATGTTGAAACGGACGAATTAAAGTACAAAATTGAGTCTTTAGTTTAAGGTATCCGACTACGTTCGGAACCGTGATTATAAAAAGGGCATAAATGGATAATTTTCATGATATTTAGTGTTACTTAGTTAAGAATACATGTATAAAACTGTTTTAAGGACATTGGGACAAAAAAAATTATTTAAATACAATATTTCGGCAAAAAATTAACTAAAATTAACTTGAATAACCTTTTTTCAAAATGTTCTCTTTTGTGAAAAATGCTTCTTTTATAATAACGGTTTGCCTGCATATAGCTCAAACATCTGTACAGAGGCTCAACTATGATTTTTGAAAAATTCACATTATTTTCAGAGTTACAACCCATTGAAATATAACTATCGGCGTTTTTTTCTTAAAATTTCTCCCCTCTGTAGTTGTAAAACATGGATAAACCCACTTCTAAGCTATATATTTCAAAAATTCTAGTTGAGCCTCTGTACAGAGGTCTGAGCTATATACAAGCAAAATCATTTTATAATAGAAGCATTTTTCACAAAAGGAGAATATTTTGAAAATTGGAGATTCTATGTTCTTTTTTTGCCAAAATATTGTACTTAAATAATTTTTTATTGTAATACTATTCTTAAAACAATTTTATATACATTTTCTAATCTAAGTGACACTAAATATCGTAAAATTATCCATTTATACGCTTTTGAAAAATCACGGTTCCGAGCGAAGTCGGATACCTTAACAGTTGTCACCAGTCCATCCTTTCCTGGAATCAATTTTATTACACGAGCTAAAGGCCATTGAAGAAGTTTTTTTCAATCGTCTCCGATCAGAACTATATCACCCACATCAATGTTTAACGACTGAGGATGTTGTTTTTGTAGTTGAATCAATTGACCAAGGTATTCATTTTTGAATCTCCTTTTTAGCTTCTCGATTACTTTAGCTCTAAATCTCAATCTTTTCCGGAAGTGATTAGCATCCCGGACATCTAAATCTTTAGTATCGGCAGTTGGTATTTCAAACAGGAACCTTGAGAGCGTAATTGGAGTTAGATCATGTATATCTTCAGACAGTTATGTCAATGGATGTGAATTAACAACTTTTTCACATTCGCATAAAATAGTTAGCAATTCTTCATACGTAAATATGACCTTCCCTAAGGTTCTCCAGAAAAGCTCTTTCCTCTCCTAAAAGCCTCCCCACCAGGCAGCTGTGGGAGGTATAAATTTCCATGTTATACGTTGTATCTCTGCATATTGAGATACTTCGCTCCAATCGATATCAACTAATTATTTATAAACACCTCTTAAATTTGTGCCATTGTCAGAATATATTATTCTAGGTTTTCCTCGTCAAGCCACAAAACGACGAAAAGACAATAGGAAGGCATCAGTCGAAAGAGAGAAAACTAATTCGAGGTGCAACGCACGATAGATGGCACAGGTATATAGGATAATCCAAACCTTATCACCCCGTTTAACGTACAGGGGACCAGCCAAATCTACACCTACCACTTCAAACACTGCTGTGTCTTTTACTCTGTCAGATGGTAGAGAAACAGGATCAGTCATTGGAGATTTACTTTTAAATCTTCGACATTTAACACAGGTATTCCATATCTTTCGAACAGTTCTCCTACCACTTACTATCCAATATTTTTCACGTATTATGCTTAAAAGCAACTGCGTCCTTGCATGATGATTCTTTAAATGAAAATGCTCTACAAGTCTTTGTGTAAGTATACAATTGTTAGGCATTAAGATTGGCAAACGAAAGTTAGGTGCATCTATGCGTTCAGTGATTCGCGTTTTCACACGAATGATGTTGTTATCATCTCTGAATACACTCAGGTTTGAAATTTACTTTTCATCTTGTGATATGGTCGATCTTCGTTGACCATATCGTGGGGTTTCAGCGTAAGTTAGAGGTGTGGGATTCTCAAAATGATGAGACATTTTAGAATTCTTAATATGACTTTTATTAAGAATTTAACTTAAATTACTTATATATCGAACAAATTTATATTAAGTGAGAATAAACCAAAACACGTAGCCTTAATTAACACAGATCGTGCAATTGGATCACTTATCTATATAATTATATTATATCCGCCTACTCTCAATCTTAATAATATATTCGCATTCAGAATATAATCTTCCTACCTTGAAATCTAAGCAACGGTCCAATCCACTTCAGATATTCCTCTAAGCTGGCGTACAATGGTATGTACCTTGGATGAATGGCGAGATTTTCGTGATTCTTAGGTAAGCCGTCAATTTACACTTCTATCTTTTCTGAACTGAACTTTCTCTAAATTGCCATCGCGCTTACTAAAACTTCTGTCCTTTTAAAGGTTATCTTATTTGCATCTATCCCTCGTTTCACTTCTTGGATTTGGTTTGGAAAAGATTTGCCATTAATCGTGGCCGTCAAAGAACACAGAGGTTATATTAGAGAAAGGACGCGTGAGCCGTCACAATCTGAGAAACTCTGAGTGTGAACATATCTGATCAGCTGGAGAGATCTCAGCACTCTCTAACTCATCTAAAGATCATTGCCCTTTCTTTCGGTCACTGATTCTGCTTCTAACATTATTAAGAAATCTAAGAACCCAGGCAACTAATCTTAAGATTGAATGAAATTTCGAAAATTTCCTAGCATACCTTGGCAACATTTCCTCCGACAGATTTAAATTGCACAGTCTAACATTTTTCTTTCAAATGAAATTTCGGAAGTATCATAATCAGGTAACATTGTTATGGGCCAAGTACCTGGTGACTCTACCAACCAAAATGAACCTTTCCACTAGGGTGACTGAACTAAAGGACTAGGTGAGCATCCTGAAGAAATTAAATCGGCTGGATTAATTTTTCCAGGTACATGACGCCATTCACTATTAGGAAAGAGATTTTTAATTTCTTTAATCCTATTCGAAATGAAAACTGATCAACCTCCCTTTTCCTTCAGCCAATACAATGCAACCATGGAATCACTCCAAAAAACAGTTTCCATTTCAGTGATATTAAGAGATTCCTGTACCGAATGTGCCAACCTGGCATCAATACAACACGCTATCAACTCTAATCTGGGGATTGTTACCTGCTTTAATGGAGCTACTCGCGCTTTTGCCCTAACAAGTGCAACTTTCACACCCTGGGAAGTGTTTGATCTAAAAAATATGCAAGCAGTATAGGCCTCTTTACATGCATCAACAAAAACATGCATTTGTGTGCTATCATTAATTTCAAAATACCGAGGAATTTCTACATCTGAAAGTATCTTGATTTCATCCCACCATTTTAAAAGGGGGTTTCACTATCTCATCTGGCAAAGATGAGTCCCATGATAATTTTAATTTCCATGTGTTTTTCAACAATAATTTGGGTGTTAGAGTCACAGAACACAACATACCTATTGGATTACAAATCTTTTGGACAGTCGCTAAAACAAGTCTTTTAGTTATTTTAGTTTCACCTGATAAACTTTCAAAATCAATTTTACACTTCAGAGTATCCTTATCAAGATCCCAAATTATCCCTAATAAATTCGTTGCATGTACCTGTACTTTTGGATATGTGCTTACTTTCTACATTACTTTCTCAATTACGTAAATTAAAACACCCACTTGACAAAATTTCCTTAGACCTTAAAACAAATTCTTCTTGTTGTGCAATATCATTCACCCATGTAACGCAATTACATACATAAAACGAAAATTTTAATTTAGATCCTAGTTGAGTATCATTTGCTGGCACATTTTCCAGCAAGTGCGCAAGCACTGCACCTAACAAGAAGAGACTCGACGATACGCCAAACACCACTCGGCAGTGACGGTAAACAATTATATCACCCTCGTCAGGGTAAAAGAATCTTAAAAAATCCCTATGTTTAGGGGTAATTCCCAGCTGTGAAGGAAAGCTTTCTCAATATCAGCAGAAAATCCGATCGGATAACTACGAAACCTGTCTAAGAGATATCTAGTATCTGCTCAATTAAATTTGGACCTTTATTTAGCGAACTCTGGCCAGTTACACGAGCCGACGTGTCAAAAACTGGCCGTATTTTAGTTGTAATGCTATCGTTTTTCACAATTGGTCGATGTGGCAAAAAATATGAATTTTCGCCTATCTCTTCAATTTTTTCTATAACTTCTAATTCTATATATATATATACCTTCTTTTTATAACTTCTTACAACTTTATAATCATCTAGAATCCCATTTCGTTGTGTGCGTTCACACATCTTTTTATGCCGCTCCCATGTCAGTTCTTTGTTGGAAGACAAATCTATTGCTTCCGATTTAAAAGGTAAACAAATTTCGTATCTACCATCTGGTAGAATTTTCATACTGTTTTTAAATTCTTCAATCCCCCTTAAATGTTCCTTTTTTTTTCATTTAACTGTTGAATTGGGTCAAAAATTCCGATGCTTCGAGATTCCACAATTCATTAACAGACAATTCTTTAACCAATAAAGAAATAACATTTAAAACAGTGTATCACACTCTTCATTACATTTTCCAAATACTCTCTGCTTTCCAGTCAAAACAAAACCCAAACGAGTTTTTAATAAAAACAAGGCCTCCTCCAATTCAATACTTTTACCCATAAAAAGTATACCAGCAACATTCGCGCCGATCAAAATATCTATTTCGCAATCCTCACTTGCAAGATCAGACAAAATAATCCCCCATCTATTCAATTCATTAATCACAACAGGGCTACTAACCTTTGGCACTTTGCCACAAATCTTTTTTTCCGAAAACATCTCGACGCGAAGTGAGTATGATTCATCCAGTGAACATATTAATAATTCATAAACATCATGTAATTGACAGGATGTTTCTCTCCCGAAAAGCTGATGTTGCATTTTGATTTTATTATTTGATTTAATACCTAATTTCTGAATAACATGTTCCCCTCAGGGGCTCACCTTCTTTAGGTGAGTACGGGTTTCACGCTCTCGAGGTGCCCTAGTGATCTTTTCCTCTTCCCTAAGGGGTTTACTGTCTTTGGTAAACATGGGCTTCACGAACCCAGGGTACCCTAGTGATCCTTCTCTATTTTCGGCCCTTCTTCTTGCCATTCAAATTTCCCTTTTCTTCTTTTCCCGTCTAGACCACAGACCTATACTACAAAATGAACGCTTGTTCAAATTTTGTTTTTTTTGATGAAAAAACTTACGTCTTACTACTAACATATTATGGTTTACATTTTGTATTGCGTTAATTTAGTTTCTATTTCGTATATTTCTTTTAATACTTTGATTATGTTACTTTATTTGTTTTCGACTAACAACGTTGGTTTTCCGACCCGCATGTTTGCCGTGTGCGGCGTCCCGTAAGGAGGAAAATGGTGTTCTGGGGATCCTTTGTGTTCCCTTTGCCCACGCTTCTCCAGTATGGAGGAGATTAGTGGCCTAGGGATACCTCTGCGTTCCCTTTGACCCATGCTTCACTGTAGACGGGTGGCAGGAGTGAGCCCGCTCCTGTCAATCGGCTGGTAGTATCTCTCTTCGGTGTCCCCGAAGAGACACTGCTGTAGGGTTAGTGCTGCAGATAAGGGGTGTCGGGTTTACCCGTTGGATCCTCGCCCTGGACTGTAGTATTATATTCTGGGTGTACTCTGGGTAAGCGCCGTGCCTGGTTTTGGCCAGTTGACCGGCACACTGCCTCCCTTGTTGGACTCCGTGGTGGGGGGAGGCACACCAGGACGAAGTTGTGTACGCGTTCTTATGGATCCAATGCTGCTGTGCCCGGGTAAAGGCCTCGTATTACCCAGCAAACTTAACATCGATCAAATTGCTACCAATGTAAGGTTTTTATTGATACCATTGCAAAACATTGAAATGTCTAAAAAATCACCATTTACCATTCATAAGTCACTAATTGGAATAGGTGGAGAACCGAAATCTGTCAAACGTTTAAGATCCGGGGATCTACTAATAGAGACTGTGTCCGCTTTACAAACGAAGTCTTTTCTCCTCGCAAACACTTTTCTCGATTCTCCCGTAACAATAAGTACTCACAAATCACTGAATACTTCTCGCGGCGTCATTTCTGAACCCGACTTGTTGAGCACTCCTGATTCAGAAATACTTGAAGGATTTTCTGATCAGGGTGTGATTAAGTCAGGAGGATTACAATAAAAAAAGATGCTACCATTATTCCTACAAAACATATAATTTTATCTTTCAATAGCCCCAAACTTCCATCCACAGTAAAAGCCGGCTACCTTAACTGCAAAATCCGCCCGTACATTCCGAATCCTCTGCGATGTTTCAATTGCCAGAGGTTCGGACATTCACAAACATCCTGCCGTGGACAACTTACTTGCTCTAGATGTGCATCTGTTGGACATGCTTCCACAGATTGCAGTCTAGAGCCTAAATGTATTAACTGTTCTCAACCCCATACTGCTGATTCTAAACTCTGTTCAAAATGGAAATTAGAAAAGAAAATTCAAGAAATCAAAACAAACAAAAATATCTCCTATCCAGAAGCTCGAAAATTAATAGTGCCACAGTTAGTCCAAACCTATGCCCAGGCTACAACACCCTCAATTGTAAACAATTCCACTCAAACAGATGAAAATATAACCAAAGTAAAATGTCCACCTTCGAAGTTACTTCAACCACTAAAACCAATCCCCAAAACAAATATATCAATAACCACTCCTGTTATATCCACATCATCTTCTACCCAAGCAGAACTTTTGCCGTCCACCTCTGCAACAGAATCTAATGTCTGTGTACCTCAACCACCTATTCCTGTATCTGGTGACGCACTTTCCACCACAAATATGTTTACCCCTATTAAAGCTTCCTCAACCATGTCCGCTTCCTCATCCAACTCCACTGCTAAACCCCCTTCTGGCTCTACATCAATAGAGAATTTGAATTCGAAAAAAAAAAGGAAAATTCGGGATAGAAAAAGAAAAAAAGAATTACTTAAAACAGTATTAGACATAAAAATGGCTCCACATAGACCGAGAAAACCAGCTTCTGATGAGTATACAACGGATGAGGAAGAAATGATTGTTTACGACGTGGAAGATGATATTGAATCGAATCCCAATTACTCTAAAAAAAATGGAAAAACTTATTACAAGGGAGAATTAATGTTAACTCCGACGAGACACAGAAAATAACTTTTCTCAATACCTGTCAAACTTGGTGGGGAGAATTCCCCATCAATCTGAATTTTTAAATATATTGAAAATGAATTTTATACATTTTTTGAGATTTTAAATTTTTTAACAGAAATTTTATAAACTTTATAATGTTTTAACATGTTTGGCGCAGTATAGCCAGAATTGGCTCTTACGCCAAAAAACCCCGAATTCACTCACTCACTCACTGAATAACATGTTTTGAAATATATGAGTATAGAGATCCAATGTGTGTGTCGACCAAAGCTCTACCTTTTATTATTGTATTATTAGTTCAAACTTTAACAATTAAAGTCATTAGAAACACATTATTTTTACTACAACTGTTAGATAATGAATTTGTTTCAATTCTATCAGATCTTTGATTAACGTTGCTTTTCGCTTGATCTCACATTAAATAATGGTGCGGTTTGGCACAATATAAGCACGAATTCTTTACCTTACAGTACTTAAAAAAATGAAAAACGGAAAAACAGCCAAAGCAGGCTCTGTTTCTTAACCCTTTCAGGACGGGGCGATTTTCTGCGAGCCGCTCGCTAGGGACGAGGTGAATGCGTAAGGACTACTCCCTTCAGGACGGATCGTTTTTGTCGCTAAGCCTAACAAGAAAAAAACGCATAAATAATAAAATTTCAGTCCTAACGTCGTAATTTTTGATACCTCTTTAGATTATAACACAAATTGTCAGTCACATTAAAAGTAGAATGTAATAACGTTTTTACTTTAACTTACATGAAATGATATAAAAAAAATATGACTTACCTTGGGAAATAAATTTCGTAAGCCCTATTCATTTTTTTCCAAAATTTTCATTGACAAAACACATTAATACACTTTCAAATTAATAAAAAAAATTACGACAAAGATTATTTACAAAAAGAAATAGCAAAATTAAAATGAAGATTGAGCGTGGAAAATCTCGAAGCATGGAGAAACGCTAAGTTCTACATTGTTTGATTTACAAGCATAAAATGTTTGTTACGTTTATTATTATTATTATTATTATTTACACATAGTTTGTGACTATACACTTTGGCTTTTTTCACCCTTTTTGTTCATATTAAGGTTAGGAAAATGCCTTCGAAACAATCAAATAACAACCTGGAGTCAAGGTTTATGAAATAAGAAAAGTACGCGAAATATATCCGAAAACAACAAAATCTTAAGCAGAACTGACGCTAAAACACCGCACACTGTTGTAAAAAAAAAAGAAAAAGTATTCGATGAGTTATAAGAAGCGCGAATGTTTCATCTCAGAGGAAGTTTATGAGCCGGGGGCTCTGTTTGTTGACCTTTCAAACCTACTCAGTTGATGTGGAAAATATAAATCCAAGCAGAATATAAACCAACTGAAGGTCAGGTTACTCTTTGCTATGTTCGATTTCAATATAATGGAAAAAGGGTGCCATCTAGGGATTAAAAAACGTTCCAGCTGAAAATGCACATTTGAACTGCCCGTCCCTGAGATGCGTCCGTGAAGAATGCACATTTGCACTGCCCGTCACGAAGGGGTTAATACACATTTTTTTCTTTTCATCTAAAGTCATTTCTCTAGCTTCTAAACAGTCCTTGGAGGAGTGTTTTTTATTGCAAAATATACATAATGAATTTCGCTTACCTGTGCCATTCCTATCATGTGTGCTTACCAACGTAGCTGCAAAGGGTAACTTATCCGGTTTATTGACCTCTTTTTTTCTTTTGATTGACAGGAGCTGAAAAAGTATTCCTAGCGAGTTCAACCATTTCGTCTTTTTTAACTTCTTGTTTAAGGAAGTTCATTAACAATTTCAAAGTCCAACCTTCACTCGGAGTATCCTCTTTGAATTTTTTTTTCTTTCAAACGCTAATACTATGTCTTCTGGAAGACAGAACTCCACTAAAGGACTCAAAAACTCGCTATACTTGTCTTATGTCCACCCAAGGCTCTCCAGAGCTCGAATCTTTGCTTCCAGTTCGTCATATAATGCTAGGAGATCTGTCTTAGAGCGTCCTGTGGCTGCGTTTCTCATTACCATCGACAGCCTCTCACAAAGATCTGAACAAGTAGATCTCTTCGAAAAGTTCCCCTTGGGG
>BMAV01010432.1:0-27436 GCA_019973955.1 Trichonephila inaurata madagascariensis
TTTAGAAATAAGCGATCATTTCAGCAAATGGGCTGAAATTATGCCTCTTAAAAGGCCTCGTCTCGTATAATAGCGGATATTTTTTTTATAACTTTATATCGCGTTTTGGAGCTCAATAAATAATAAGTGATAATGGTCCCAATTTATATCGAAATTTTTGAACATTTAAGTGAAAGATTAGGCATAAGGCATGTGAAGACTGTTGCATATAGGCCACAAGCAAATCGGACTGAAAGAGTTAATCGAGATATAGTGCAAATGATTGCAAATTATGTTAATGATCAACACGATACTTGGGATCAATTCTTACGTGAGTTTGCTTACGCTATTCGTACGGCGGTGAATGAAACAACGGGAAAATCACCTGCTGAATTATTTTTGGGTCGAAAATTGATTACCCCATTTCAAAAATTAGTAATGATTTCAGAGGGATCGGAATTCAAAGTTCAAAACATAGAAAAAATATTTAGGGAAGCTAGACTAAGTACGAAAACTAAGCAGGAAAGGTGGGAAAGATATTATAATAGACGAAGACGAGATATACAAATTAAGGTAAATGATTGGGTCTTATTAGAGACACACCCTTTAAGTTCAGCAGCTAATAAAATCTGTTCTAAATTTAAACAAAAATTTGAAGGACCCTATAGAGTATTAGAAGTAAGAAATAACAATAATATTGTAATATGGAAATCAGGAAAAGATTAACGTTAACGTTGATCAAATAAGAATATATCGTCATAGGAAATGTGACGAGGTCGAGTTAGGAACAGGTAGCCCGGATAGTATCAGATCACGTCAGGAAACGAGTACTTCGGAAAATGTACATCAAAGATTAAATGAGTCTCACTATGGGAAAGAAAGATCTGCGGTGAAACGTGAGTTAAAGTGGCAAAAGGGTTAATCGCCAATCAAAACAATATAAAAATACAGATGGGACCGATAAGCGCAGATCACTGGTCAGATCGTTTCCCTAGTTCATTTACAAATGACAGGAAAGTAAAAAGAAAAAGCTCGCTAAGGGAATGAAAAGGTCGTATGGATCGGGGCAAGTGGACCACAGAGAAGTGGCACAAAAGGGACACAATAATATTAACAAAGACCATTGTCATCCAGTACTATTTATATAAGTAGGAAAAAGAACAAGACGGAGACAACTGAAGTTCAAGATGGAAAGTACAACCTGAGGCCACGCATGAGAAAGGATCAGGAGTCCCGACCGGCCAAGGAAGCAAGACCTATAAGGAAAAGCAGACAAGGAGACTACAAGCCCTACAGCAGGCATCATAAAGAATTCCAATGCAGCCAAGGAATAAGAAAAGGAAAGAACAGTGGTAGCACCTCGTCATTGGAAGTCCTATGCGGGGACAAATAAAAATCAGGTTGTATTGTTTCATTTTTTTTATGATCTTTCCAACAAGTGGTCGGAAGAATTATTGCAAAGAAGGAAGTCTCGGGCGGTGTTTAAAAGTTATAATCAAGCAAAGGTTGACATTACAATGAGTGTATATTTATTTTGAACTTTTGACTTGTAAAATTTTTTCTCTTTTGGAGAAAACAATTGTAATTGCACATTTGTTTGCTTCGATGTATGACTTCGTGAGATGCGACAATTCCTTTGGTTATTTGTTTTAATGGTTTATTGAAAAATGTTTGTAATTGTATAATATGTATGTATATATATGTTGTTGTATTGTTCCGTATTATGATGCATCTGGTTCAGGGAACCGCGGCGTAGTCAGGGCACTAACAATAATATTAACAGCGATGCGCGGCTCATTGGGAGTTTTGTGGAACCAGATGCGGGGATGGAAATGAAAGTTTATTGTGATTTACAAATAATATATAATGCATAAAAATTGTGAAACTTATTGGTATTATGTAAACATAGAATTGACAAAGTAACTCAGAGAGTTTTTATTTCAGGGTGACAGACCCTGAAAATAGTGTCAATAGCTGATATGTAGCCTCAACACGGAACAATGGAACCGAAATTTCAGCTCCATATAAGATTGCCCGGATGCAGAGTTTGGGTCTGCGCACCCAGGAAAAATTCGAGTAGAAAACCTATGTGTATTAACATATAAGTTACTTTAAGAATATATATGTAAAAAGTGAGATTAGACCAGGATTAAACAGCAATTATTAATGTTGGCCTAGTTAATGGAATAAAATTTATTGTCACGAGTTTAAATTTAAAATTAAGTTGAATATTAAATTTAATTCTATGATAAATAATGAAAATTAAAGTCAAGATAAATATTGGAAATTATAGAAGTTAAAATGAGGATTCAAGGTTAAAATTTAAATAAAACTTAGAAAGCGAAGAGATTCAGAAATAAAAATTTAGGCACGTAATTTATTAAGGGCATTGAGAACCCTTAAATAAATCACGTTTTTCTTCTTGGAGGGGATTGTGACGTCTCTCGCGTTCTTCTTATAACATAACTCCTACGTTCTTTGATGGCCACGATTAATGGCAAAACTTTTCCGACCCAATACCAAGAAGAGAAACAGGGCGAAAATGCAAATAAGATATACTTTAAAAGGATAGAGGGTTTAGTGAGATTGGACGGCGATCTTAGAGATAACTTAGTGCAGAACAGTTCGGAACAAATGTTAGACGACCTACAACCAAGGAAGAAGGATACGCTCATCTTCATTAAAAATATTAATTATAAGAAAGATAATAGGGCCTGAGTATTCTTATCTACAAGTAGCAGAATAGGAGAGTCTTCAACCAAGGTAGGAGGGTTACTTAATAAAAGGTAATATTTTGTATAGGAAGTTAGATTAGGCAGATAATTAAATATAATTAAGATAAGTGATCTAGTTGTGCGATCTGACTTAAATATTCAGATTAATTTGTGGCTTATTCTCACTTAAAGAAAGTTTTTATTTAGAATTAAGTAATTTAAGTTATTCTTAATAAAAGTTGTGTTAAGAATTACAAAATGTCTCATCTTTTAGATAATCCCACACTTCTAGCTTACGCGGATCCCACAAGACATAGCTATCGCAGGATGGCTATGTCACAAGCTCACTTACCAATTTGGACTTGGCTTC
This sequence comes from Trichonephila inaurata madagascariensis, assembly GCA_019973955.1. NCBI lineage: Eukaryota > Metazoa > Arthropoda > Arachnida > Araneae > Nephilidae > Trichonephila > Trichonephila inaurata. Next base: position 3,064 of record BMAV01010432.1, read on the forward strand.
CATCGTCTCACGGAGATTCTTTTCTAATTCCTTGCGAATTCCAGCTTCATCCTTGCTATTCCTTTCTTGATACAAAAACTTGTGGTAACTACCAATCAGTACATTTTGTTGTTCAAGTCGGAGTATGGCTTGCCTGCGTTTCTCACAACCCGAAGTTGGCTCAGCAGGCTTGGGCGTTCCACATCTGGACGAGTTAGAAGAAATACTTCTAAACGAATATTGTGTCTTAGGCGGCGTTAAATCCATTTCGCTAATTAATAACAACAACAACGCACTCACATAGAGTCTCCCCCTTGATATCAGAAGCCCTGAAAAGGGCTACAAAGGACTTTACGAGATATCTCTGACAAAAAAAAAAGAAAATGGCGACTGCGGCAAAATCACGTCTGCACTGCTCGGCGCGTCTGACTATCGAATCCATCCCAAATCATTTCGTTTCCAGGAACTGGAAGACTGGAACTCTTCGCTCTTATAGCAGGCTCTTTTTTCAAAAAGGGAACTCCGGGAGAAATTCTCATAGCGGGCAATTCCAAAAATCAGGCGGGCATAGTTTGTGACGTCTTCGATTGGGGTGAACCTCCCCCATCTATCCATCTGAAGTTTTATGGCCCCAACAGATGTTGGGTGACAAGTGCAGGTGGCCATGGGGTCATTGTTTGTTGTCTGGCCTCGGACAAGCGTGGACATCTGGTCTGGAAATTACAATGGCTAAAGAATGCCGGTGACAATAGGCATTCTTTTATGAAAGTCTTGAATAGGCGAGGCCTGTATGCAAGTCGGTGCATAGAGTGGGGCTGTGAGGCCCAGGTGTGAGATGAATGGATGAGAGTTATGGCGCCCTTGGATTCCAGACGGACGAGGAATGTGTTTGTTTTTGCTGCGCAAATGGGAGACGAAAGTGGCCCAGGGACGAGGGCAGACCTTTTTTACCTGCCAATGAGGAAGACGAGGGCAGACCTTTTTCTTTTTTGACATGCCAATGAGGAAAACGAGGGGCGTGTGGTGGACCCGCCCCTGGTGTTTAAAAGGGGTGAATTTTGAGAAGAAGGGAGAGAAACGGACGGAGAGAAACTTGGAGATAGAGCCCTGGAGTGAGACGGACGGAGCCCTGAATGGAAACAGAGAACCATGGAGAAAACTAGAGAGGAGCCCGGAAAAGAAAGGAATTGTCGAATGCCTTGCGGAATAAGGATTGACCTCGAGTGAAAAAGACTGTCTGCCCGGCATTGGCCTATTTAATGAACTTTTTAATAACAAATGAAGCTATTAAATACTGTTTAAATATTAAAATATGGCTGTGACAAATTTTCTTGTGTGCTGACTACTGACGACGTTACAAGTTCATCACTAGCAGGAGCAGAAACCTCTTGAAGTCGGCGCTCCCAAAATCAGGCGGGCATTAAAATTGTCTCATCACATTCGCACACGGCTGGCCTTTTTTTCTATCTTCACTAAAAACTAAGGATTCGGGCATCTATTTTCTCAAATGCTGTATCTACACAGCTGCCACCAATTTAATATATATATATATATAGCTGCAACGTCGTGAGTAGATAACAAAGAAAAATTGTCACAGCCTCATTTGAAAATTAAAGCAGTATTTATTTGTTTCATAGGTTACTAAATATGATGTAATAAAGTCCAATAAATATGCCAAGCCGGTGCAGTCAGTCTATCTCACAGGAGTTCAATCCTTTTTCCCGAAAGCACTCGCTCATCTCTCAACGCCACCGGCGTTCATCATTTCTCATTTCTTTCCGTCCCTCTCCAATCCCCTTTTCTTTCAAGGCTCATCTCCAGTTTTCTCCATCCAGGGCTCTCTCTCCTGAAAAAAAAAACCCTTTTAAATACCAGGAGCGGGTCCACAACACGCCCCTCGTCTCTTCTCATTGGCAGGCCACAAAAGTCTGCCCTCGTCCCCGGGCCACATTCGTGTACTATTTGTGCGGCAAACACAAATACATTCCTGGTCCGTCTGAAAACTAAAGGCGCCATAATTCTTATCTAACTTCTGAACACCCTTGTGCATCACACCACCCGTGTTCTATAAGCCCATTCTCTCGACACCGGCCGAGGCGACAGTATTCTTTCATACAGGCTTCGCCTATTGTCAATGGGGTCCCGTATCTCTTTGACCATTATTACTCCTAGACAGGGTGTCGGCGTTTTCCCGAGGTCAGACAATAAACAATGACCCCATGGCCACGTGCACTTGTCACTCACACCTGTTCGGAGCCATAAAACTTAGAATGAATGGATGGGTGAGGTTCACCCCAATCGAAGACGTCATAATATAGAGTACAAAATAAGGAAATAAGATACGTGGAATGAAATACCAAATTCATATCCAATAATATTTCAGTAAATATGCCAAATTCGATCGAAATGAAGCCCTTTAAATTTGCCGCCTGGGCAAGAGTCCGGTATGTCCGGGCCTAGAGCCGCTCCTGATTTGATCCAGTTTATGGACATGTTTCGGAGATCAAGGGGTCACTTTTCGTACATGGTTAAAGATTTCCTCTTGTAAAGAACATCAGAAAATGGGCAGGATTTCAGCGAAAATTTTTTTGTATACATACACAATGAGAATAGATGTAATTATTCCTCATTGAATGTATTATCTAGATATATATTATAAATGCGAAAGTTTGTGAGGATGTTTGTCCGTCTTTCACGCAAAAACAACTGAATGGATTTTGATGAAACTTTACAGTAATATAGCTTATTAATCAGAATAACACATAGGCTATAATTTATAGCATAGGCTATAATTTATAAAGATATTGTGTGAAGTGCCCAAAATATAATGATATTTGTCAAGTAAGTAGGAAAATATTCTGTCATCTGCAAATGTTCTGACGTGCGCTGTAAAAAAGCCCACGACAGTATAATATCTATATTTTATTTGTGAAGAAATACTTTTTGTTTTGGCTACGCAAGGCGCTCGCTTCTAATTAATTCCTGTGATCAGCATAATCCCTAATTTTTTTTTATTTCAGAATAAAACTAGATTTTGAAGGGAGGGGTTGTTATAAATCTCTCTTTATTTGTGAATATTTTTTTTTATGATTTTATTATGCACATTTGGTAGTAAGAAATTGATCATTTTTCAAAATAAATGCTTTTATCGGTTCTGATTCTTAAAGTAAATAAACTTTCTCTTTCACACTACATCATTTGAACAAATTTTCAAAATTTGTTTGTGGTTAGTAATTAATTATAACGCTATAATTTTAATTGAATAGGCAAATGTTGCATTTTTAAGTATAAAAATAATTATAACTATTGTACTGTATTTTTGGAGTAAGTGAATGTTAACGTCGCACTGTTCAGCTACACGAGGGCTTTTGGCAACGGACCACGTAGTTTTGAACCATGGTCAAGTGTCGTGGACGACACCTGAGCTGGAACCCCCTTCTCCTAACTACCACACCACACAACTTAGAAGGAATATCCTACCAATACTTAGCAGGAATATTCTTTCAAACCCACTCTTCCAAGATATATGGCAGCACGGGTTCTATGATGAGTATTTTAGCAGGGAAGGCGAATAGTTTTTAGCAGATATTGCGTTTTCAGCGCATTGCAAAGATTATTATTTTTGTCCCGAATAAATAGTTTATGTCAAAATTTAAGTGTCTTATGTTTTTGTATGTTAATGAAGACCTTAGAAAACGATTTGACTATTTATTATAAGTGAACGGTGTATATAATTAATTTTACAGTGGAATATCTTTAATTAATTTATTAGCTCTAACGGATTAAATTTCCCAAAGTGGAATAATTCGTTTATGTATATCCCTTAGTTTTCAATGTAGTGATCCAAAAAAAATTATTGTATGAAAAAGCTGCAGTAAATCATTATGCGGTATATAAAGTATTAACTTGCATAGCGCCCCTACATGGCAGGTCTTACAAAGCTCTAATAAAGCTCCAGCAGTGACGCACACAAGGGGGGTCCTGGGAGTCCGGACCCCCAAAGCCCTTGATTTTTTGCTGATTGGTTGTAATTCTAAGTATAAAATACGTAAAATTTAATTAAATATTTGTTATTAATGATTAATTTTATTAATTAATGCTAATTATTTATTCAATAATTAGTTTTTTACTATGTTTTGTTCCTGAAAATCGACAAAATCAAAAATAAAATGATACAAGAATGGTGAACTTTCAACCCCGGAACATGGCCCGGAAAAAACAGCAAACCACCTCGCAACGGAAAAGCAGAGAAAATTTTATTTCTCTCCCGGTAGAATTGCAACTGAAGGATCGCAACCGGCGAATAAAGGTTACGATCAGCTTGACTCTAAGGAATCCAGCCTACTTCAAGACAATTCCGAGGAAATAATGGATTCCTCAACAACTTTTCCACACCGACCGAATTCCCCAGTTGACCTCACAGATCGAGCATCCGAAGACTCCAGCTGCAAGAAACTTCAATCCATTGCCCACTACATCCGCATCTACGAATTCTTCACAGAACAGGCCAAGAACACCATCAAAGTGCTGTTTGAAAACGGATTCACCGACCCGAACGACCCAGAACTGCAGCGGCAATACCATGATGTGGAATACTACACGCAGCGGCATCACAAAGCGGTAAGTGAGTTTGCCTCTCACCCCCCTGTGATATCCCTAACTGTACAACTCACGCCACCCCAAATAACTCTCCGATTAAACCCATTAACACTCAGGATTTGCCCCTTCTCCCTAAACCCTCTGCTAATCGTAAGGAAAGTATCGACGGATTCACCTCCCCCCACTAAGAAAGTTAACCAAAAATATACTAGCTCAAACCCAGAACTTAATTTTAACATAGAACTCAATAATAAATTTAGCGAATTAGAAAATATAACCCCCGAAACACACCAGGTAGCAGTCACACACACAGTTCCACACAGCGCCAACAACTCCTCCAAAAAGAACACAGGAAATTCTAACCCCACCACTGTAATTCTCCCTCCCCCCACCATGCTTAAAATAACTGATAATTTCCGCACACACATGAAAACACTCACAGATTTAATGCCATACATACGCAGTAAAATTACTGGTCAATACATTAAATTGTACACAGACACATTTGACCAGTACCACAAACTTAATGATACACTCGAAAAACTTAACTTCCCACACTACACAATCACACCTAAAACACAAAGGCCTATTAAAGTAGTCATAAAAGGACTACCGCGAGACACAAAAACTACTGACATTGCTAACGACCTCGCTGATCTGGGATTCACGGTCGATCGAGTAACCCAAATCACCGGAAATATCACTAAACAACTTCTTCCAGTTTTCACAGTCACATTCCCCAGGAACCTAACTAACGCAAAAATATTTGACCTCAAAACCCTAAGTTACCTCTCAATAGTAGTCGAAGGATTTGATAGTAAAGGGGTAACCCAATGCTATCAATGTAACCAATTTAACCACACGGCAGGAAACTGCCACTTAACACCAAAGTGTCTAAAATGTGGAACGCTCACCAGACACATGAATGCCAGATAAAGCGAGTCGAATCACTTTTCTGCATAAACTACCAATCATACGGCCATATGGCCAACTACACACAATGCCCCCTTTTCCCCAAGCCCCGCAAAGCCACTGCAATTAAAACTAACTACTCCAATGTAGTGAATAGTATTGTCAGACCTAACATTTCTTACGCGCAGGTAACACAAAACACTTTAAACTCAAATACTCCCCAACAGAGGGCGCCTTACATCACACCCACAACTGCTACCACTCAAACAACTGCTCAAGAAATTATTACCCCGATTCCCACTCAACTACCCTGTAATAACAGTAATAAAACTGAATGTCTCAATCTCATTACACAAACACTTCAACTAACTATACTGGCATTAACACAATTAGTTCAACAAATCAGTTATATAAACATCTCAGACCCCACTCCCCCTCCAACAGCTATCAGTAAAAACAAATCATCCAACATTAGTAAATCGAAAATTAAAAAGGCAATCCTTGCACTCTTTAACGACTACATTGATGAAGAAGATGATTAATTTAACTAATCAATCATTCGCCACTCGGCGAATGAATCACTATTTTTCAAAACTCATTCTTAATATCTTAGACTCATTTCTCCCTACTTTCTATCCTCAATTAACCCAACCCCTGCCCATCCAATAGAGAGGTTTCTCACTCCGCTTTGCCATCCAATGGAAGTGCTTCCTCTTCGCCTACAGAGCAATCCATCATCCCCAACGAGCAGGACAGACAAGGCACGCGGATCCACCGGACGTTAGAGACAGGAATGGCTCCGCAATAAGTCAACGACGACAGCAGCAAGAACGAAAGTGAAAGAGTAGACATTTTCGTCAACAGAAAACACTCGAAACTTCGTGGACTTTAATTCTACAACAAGGACTTGTTTTCCATCGTAACAACTTCAAGGAAACTTTTACCTTCGATATGGGACGGAGGGTTTCATAAAACCTAGTTTCACATTGACACCAGCTTCTTCTACTGAGCTCGAGCTATGAAAGTAGCTAGACATTTGCCAACTTGATTCTATCGTTAACATTTCGCTATGTTTTTCATTGAATCGCCATTATAATTTAAGAAACGGCGTTGCTTGCGAATATTACAATTTTAATATAAAATAAATACAACATAAAGTAATATTAATGTATTACACTTTCAGATATAAATTACTTACACTATTTTAAGCGTTCATTACACAAAACTTTTAACAATGTGTTACTTTTGCAGAGCAGAGATCAGCTTAGGGAGGTATTTTCAAAAATCGACCCTCAAAAGTGTTACGGGGAATTATAAATTTAAAAAAAATCTTTTTTATCAGCTATTAGATCTACATACTTAAAATTTAACAAAGGTGTTTTTTTTTCTTTCTTTTTTTTTGTTCAGTTGAGATATGCAAAAAGCTTTTTTTGTTTAATTTGCAATTCACGTAAAATTAACTCATTAAAAACTTCTTTATCCTTTAGAACGGGTATACTAGCTAGTATTTTCATAATTTGGATTCGAAAATGCATAAAATTTACATCAATAGAAACTTTACGCAGAACGTATACAAAAAATTGTTGGATATAATTTTTTTTTCTTGTGCAAGATGCAATACGAATATACAAAAACAGAAAAAAAATCTCGTAGTATGTGGGAACTCTATTTCTACCTGAATTCGTGAAATGTTTTAGAAACGTCACGCATTATTTTCTGCATTATAAAAGCCAACCGAAAAGTGACACCGAAAAAAAAACTGATTTTTAAATCATACACTTTAAATTTATTAATTGAAAAATTTCTACCAGGGCACAATTAAAAATCTAATAGAGATTTTAGATACACATATTTTTTTTATTTCTATAAGGTACACTTAACAATAATCAGATTGAAAATCTAAACAAAGTATAAGGAAGTCAAGTTGTTGAGAATAAATTATTTTGCAGACAAAAAGAAAAAATATAACAGTTTAGTCTGAATTGCCATTTTTACAGGTAATGAGAATAAGTAATATAATAATTGACAATTGCTACTTTTTTTAAAGACAAGAATTATTAAAACGCAACGATGATTTCAGCATCTACAAGTATTTTTCAAATAAATACTTTTCGATAAATTTTGTTTAATATCCAAATAATATTAATTATTTTTTATAGTCCTTTTTGAAAGAGGAAAATAGTTTTCCTCAACAAAAACTTTATTTTATTTAAATTTTAATTTGTAAAATCATTACCTGCAGTGATAAAAACTTCCAACATACTTCCAACACGTTTTTACATTTCACCCTTCTGCTCTGTAAAGTGGTTTGTGTAAGCATGTATAAACACGTGCTATATACTAATAAAAACTTTTCGATAAACTTTGTTTAATATCCGAATAATATTAAAAAGTCCTTATAATCCTTTTTGAAAAGAACTTAGTTTTTTTCAACAAAAATTTTATCTTTTATTTCAATTTTAATTTGTTTAAAATCATTATTGCAGTTACGAAATCTTACGCTTACGCTTAACGTCTTGGGGAAATGGATTTGAAAGATCCTCCATCCCCTATCTAAAAAATATAGTTCCTTAGAAAAAGTGGATTGTCCTGAATGGGGAGAAAAGAATTTACATGATGGTAGGAAGCAATCGGATTGGCAGATTAGAAGAGGAACAAGGATGACGTCGCAGTCGTAGGAGGGGTCTTGACAGTTTCGGCAGAGAAAAAGTCCTGATAAAATATTTTTCGTTGAATCCATAGTTTAAACAGATACACATATAGGATGATAAAAGCAAGTGAGATAGCTCTCTGTTGGCTGCCTTGAAGTTGATACTGAGAAATTAAATAAGAGGGGGAATTCCCTGGTGGGTGCAGCAGAAAAATTTAAGAATTAGAAGGAAAACAAGTAGGAAAAAATTTAGCAAAAGTATTCATTCAGCACATGTGAATGAATGAAAAAATTAAAGTTAGAGGGGATTGTACGAGTCTAGGAGAATTCTCCTAGGACGCTTGACATTATCACTGATAACATAGTTTCGAATATCAGCTAGATTAAGATTATTGGTATGGGGGATATTATCAAAGAATTTTTTAGCCAGAGTTTGAATATAGGTTTTAATTGCAGGAATTTTAAGAGTTTTATAGATTAATGCATTTCTGACATAGCTGCCAGGCCTGGTAATATTTCTGATGAGGGAGTTTTGTGAGACTTCAAGAATATTAATGTTACTATCTGCTGTATATCCCCACACAGGGCAGGCATAGCTAAGAATGGGACGCAAAACGGCAGTGTAAAGAAGTACCTTATTTGAAATAGTCATATCGGAATTCCGGTTTATTAAGGGGTACATTAATCTGAGCGCGTTCCGGAATTTATTTCTTGTGTGTAAAATGTGTTGTTTCCAAGTTAATTTACTGTCAAGAATGACACCTAGATATTTAGTGCTTTGAGACCAGTGTAATGGCGTGGAGAAAAGCATAGGTGGAGTACAAGGTTTTTTCCTCCTGGTAAAAAGTACAGTGACTGTTTTTTCTACATTAATTTTTATTTTCCACTTGTTAAAGTAATCCTCCAGGAGGGAAAGGTGTCTGTTTAGTGCAAGAGTGATTGTTTTGTGATTTTTATAACAGGCTGTGTGATACAAGTATCATCAGCATAGAGGTTTAGCATTGTTTGAGGGTGAGTAGGCATGTCATTGATGTATAAGTTAAATAAAATTGGACCTAACAGTGAACCTTGAGGACAGCCTATATTTATTAAATGTGTGTCTGAAAGAGTATTGTTGACTCTGACTTGGTAAAATCTATTGACTAAATAAGAGTTAATTAAATGAATGAGAGAGGGAGGAAAATTATAGTTAATAAGTTTGAAAATAAGTCCGCTGATCCAGACTCGGTCAAAGGCCTTCTGGATATCCAGAAAGACAGACCCAGTGGATCTGCCTCTCTGAAATCCGGAAGGGATCTTTTCCGTAATCCTTAGCAGCGGATGATTAGTAGAAAGCTTTTTAGTAAAACCGTACTGGTTAGGGTTGATTAAATTGGAGTCAGTAATGAAAGAATTTATTCTATTAAGTATTATATGCTCAGTAATTTTACTGAGCGAAGACAACAAAGAAATTGGTCTATAATTTTGAGGGAATTTACCGTTTTTTCCTGGTTTTCTGATAGGGAAAATAATGGCAGTTTTCCAATTGTTCGGAAAATGCCTGAGAAGAAGAATTTTGTTAATGAGATAGGTAAAGATAATTAGAGCTTTGAGGGGGAAGTTACGAATTATTTTATTAGTTATATTGTCTTTACCAGGAGTTTTATGAATTTTTAACTTATTGATGTAGGCCGAGACCTCATCTGGGTCAGTAGGGAGATGGGAATAGAAGGGGGAGGGAGAAGAAATTCTCGAGGGTATTCGTGACGTCAGAGTCAATCGTGGTGCTGTAATCGTCTGGTCTATTGTTTTGAGTGAAATTATCTTTAAGAGTGTTTGCGATGAGGTTTGCTTTCTGGTCGTCGGTAACAGCAACTCCAGTAGCAGTGTGGAGTGCAGGAATATCAACGCGTTTGTTTTTGAAAATCTTTTGAATATTCCAGAAGCTATTATCTTGTGTATTGAGAGCTAATAGTTTAGTTTTCCATGTGTCCTGGGAGTGTTTTCTGAGCTCTCTTTTAATTTTAGCTTGTAGTCTGTAGTATTCTGTTTTATAAATAGGATTAAGAGTGTTTTGAAAAAGCTTACGTGCGCGGTTTTTAAGTGTGATAAGATCTTTGATGAGAACAGGAGTGAAGGTGTGCCTAGTGTCTGTGATTGGCTGAGAGGATTCTGAGTGGGCGGTACTAACAGCTTCGGTGAAAGTAGCTATTTTATTTTCTAGCAGAATGGGATTTTTAATGTTAGAGTAATCTTGAAGAACAATATTATTGTTTAGACATTTTTTAAAAAGGCGCCAACAGGTGGTAATTGCTCTAGGATTATCCTGATGAATAGGGAGCGAGAAAGAAAAATTTAGAAAAACAGGATTATGGTCAGACGAAAGATCAGACATGGAAGTAATAGTGTGTGGAAAATTAAAGTTATTCACTAGAGCAAAGTCTAGAGTATTACACGTATTAAATCCATGTCTGGTGGGGGTATCAGGATAAATAATTTCGAGGTTAACGAGGTCACAGAATTCTTTTAGCTGAGTACCTCTGGTAGAGTTGTGGGAGCAATTCCACATATTGTGTGTGGCGTTGAAATCGCCAAAAATCACACAATGGCTGTTGACTTGCATAATAGTTTCTAGGTCAAGCGTAAAAAGAAGTTTATCGGAATGAGGAGGGACATAAATAGAGGTAATACTGACGGGGTCTAAGTTAGGAGGGTTGATAGTGACAGTTGTCGCTTCAACATGAAAAAGCTGAGGAGTAGGAGTATTAAAGTGAGGAATAGATTTTTTGACTAAAACAAAAGTTCCACCGGAAGCCTGTCCGTCCGTCGGACGATCGTTGCGGTAGCATTTATAATTACAAATGTTAATGTTGTGCTTAGGTCTCAAATGTGTTTCCTGAATTAAGATAATATCGGGACTGTACTTCTCTACAAATAATTTAAACTCAAGAATTTTATTAAGAATGCTGTTTGCATTCCAAGAAATCAAGTTCAGGCCAATCAATGGGTGACTAATCATCACAATTATTGAAGATTGCGTCGATTAAGGCATACAATTCTTGTTTTTTGGCTTCTTTACTTTTATTTTTGTTAGGTTTAGTTTGAGCGGGAGGAGTAACAAAATTCATATTGTTGATTTGGATTGTAAGGGCCGAGAGAGCCTGAATAATTCCTTGCAATGACTGTGAGATTAGGTTAACATTAGGATTATTGTTTTTAGGTTGATTCAAAGAGATTTGGGGGGCAGAAATATTAACTAGATTGGCCTGAGCTTGGAGAGAAACGGCAGGATTTCCATTGCTACGTGCCGCCATCTGTTGGTTGCTGGGGGAAATAGAAGTGGCCTGATTTTTCGTAGCCGCAGCGTACGAGAGATTCGGCCGAACAATGCTATTGACAACATTGGTATATGTGTTTTTACTTGCAGTGATGGGAGAGCCTTTTTTTAGTTTAGGATACAGCGGGCATTTTGCATAATTGGCCATGTGGCCAACAGTTTGACAGTTAATACAATACATTTGATCAACTTTTTGAATTTCGCATTCCTTAGTCTGGTGATCTTGACCACATTTGAGGCATCGGGGTTTTAAGTGGCAGTATTCTGCCGTATGGTTGAATTTATTGCAACTATAACATTAAGTTACCCATTTGCCTTCGTATCCATCGACACGAACAGAAGGGTAACAAATCTTATTTAGGTCAAAAATTTTAGTGTTATGCATATTTCTAGGGAGGGTGACTTGAAAAATGGGTAATTTTTGTTTAGTTATGCGTCCAATTAATTGAGTTACTTTATCTATAGAGAAACCTAGTTCGATGAGTTCGTTATGAATATTGTAAATCGGGGTGTCGCGAGGTAGGCCTTTAATAACGACTTTGATAGGTTTGCAGGTATGGCATAAAATTCGAAGTCTAATTCTTCCAAGAGGTTAGAGCTCGTTGGTCTACGAAAGTATTGGTGTACAATTTTAAGTAGTCACCGGATAATTTTCCTCTTACGGAGGGCATTCTGTCAGTAATAGTTTTCATTTGTTCAGTATAGGTGAGGGTAACTTTAAGCATTACAGGGGGAGGTAAATTAGAAGTAGCCGATTTTACGTTTTGCTGTTGATCAATGTCCGTATTAACTGTCGCAGTGGAAATCCTTGCCGTGTCTTGCGTTAAGTTTTGAAATTTATTTTTTTAATTCCAATTGAAAATTAAGTTGGCTGGAAGAGGTATTAATTTTATTTACTTTACTGAGAGGGGGCGTAATAAAACCGTCCTCGTTTTCTTTTCTCTTAAGTGAAGTATTTTTAGCATTAACATTAATTTCATTTGCAGATTCCCAAGGAAAATTGGGGGTTTTTACTGGGAGTACTACGAGGAGTATGGTGGTAAGGGCAGCCGGGTGTATCACAAGGTGGGAGAGAGCTAAACTCACTTACCGCTGTATGATGATCACTGGAGTAGGTCTGCAACAGGTCTTGGAGGTGGAGCACGTGGGCATCTTGCGGGTTGTAGGTTCCGTATTTTTGAAGTGAGTTGAGGGTATCCTTTGTTCCTTGTATCATGATCGAGAGTCTTTGGATGTCATCAGCTAAATCCGAGTGTCTTTGGCAGAGAATCGAAGGGGTCGGCGTCGAGGAGCGGGAGGGTTTCCTTGAGTCCAGCGTCATAGAGTCGTCAGGTGTCGAGGCCATGGTCAAAAAATTCAAAGTGTCCAAAATTCGTAAAAAATCAGAAACTCGTGAGTATCAAGAAAAATGGGCGGCGAAATGATCAAATGGATGTCGCCCTATCCTTTAAGCTCTGATAAGAGCTATAGGACGACTGGCTTAATTGCCTCCAAAGATCAGCACGTGGTGAGGAAAGACGTGAAGCAGCGAAAAGGTACGGAGCGTATAACAGATGCGACCGTACTCGAGCAAGCCAAGAGGTAGCATCTAATCAGTCATTAATGAGTCAGTTACGAAATCTTCAACATACTGACCATTTATACTTGGCGAGGACATATATTCTTGCATTCAATTGGCGATAACACTCGAAAACATGTTGGCAAACCCTTAATCTCCCCCTCCCCTTTCCTCCTTTGGGTTTTACATTTCACCTTTGCACTCTTGCAAGTGGTATGGGTAAAACTTTAAGCATGTATAAACACGTGTTCTACTATTAGTGAGAGGTAAGTTATAAATAATTTTGAATTTGTTAGAAATGAATTCTCATTATATTTCTTGATATGTCCTGTTTCTTAATTTGCTTGAGTATATTGAGATAAAGGTTGATTTGTCGAATCGGCCGCTTCTCGCGCCAAGTGTTTTATCGCTAGATCGATAAATGCGCTAAATCTGGTAACCCTTCTGAATTTGTTCTCCAGTGAAGGAGAAGTCGTTTTTGAAAAAAACGCGCCAAATATGCGATTTTTCTAAATTTGGCAAAGAAGCGGCCGATTCGACAATTTCACCGATATTTCCTTGCAAAATTCACTATTATTTCTTAATATTTATAAATATTATTTATTTATTTAATAATATATTTGTTATATTTTATATTTATTAATTATATTTATTTAATATTATTTATTAAAATTTATTTTTATTTATTGATTAAATTGAATATTCTTTCACTATTAGGTTGTATTTCAATTCATTATTATTATTGCCTTATTTCTTATTCCATATTATTTATTAATATTTCTTTTTAATTACTGATAAATTACTTAAGTATTGATTAGTTGACTTAACTCTGTCATTCTTAGGTTATATATTTTTTTATTATTTTATTGCCGTTATCTATATTATTTATTTATTAACATCTATTTTTTTACTTATTGATAAATTATTCCAGCGATTTATTAGGTTGACTATCGATTCTTACATTGGTGAAATTGTCGAATCGGCCGCTTTTCCGCCAAATTTTGAAAAATTGCCAATTTGGCGCGTTTTTGCGTGTTGTGTTTCGGAGTTGCAACCCTATCACAACACGCAACGCCGGAGCGCGAAATTCAAGATGGCGGAAGGGAAATCATCAAAAACGTATTATTTTAAAGTTTTGAAAATGAAAATCGCTGCAAAATTTATGCATTTAAAAATGAAAATTTTTTGACTTACCTTAAAAAACGATGTTTAAGAAGAGGATGTCCCCGGCCGAACATCATGCGGTATTATTTCCTGCTCCGGTGGGATGTCCTGTTGTAAAGGAGGGAAAACACTCGCCACATCCGCCAAGACCCTTTCCTTACACTCCGAGAAACATGATGATTCTCTTTCACACTAGACTGATTTCTACAAAGCCATTCAAAACCATCATTCAATTTTTTGCCCGTTCTTTCTCTCAATTCCATTGGTTTCCCACATTTCGGGCAAACGTATGAAGAAGCAATCAAACCTTCTTTCATGCACCATTCTAACACCGCTTTCTTTGCAAACACAGGCAACAGGCAAAAAACCTTTCAAAATACTCATCATACTTTTGCATGCATTCATTCAAATTCATCCTAACAGCATCGCTGGACATCATGGTAATCTTTAGAAATTTATGTGGAGAAAGAAATAAAAATATTACCTGTAAAAATAATTCCCAAAACGAAGCCGAAAGAAGACAGCTGACCCAACCGGAGCAAAAGAAATGAGCGTTTCCTCATTAACGGCCGTTATAAAAAAGCTGCGCATGTGCAGAAATTAAGAATCGTTAATTTTTAAAGTAATATCATTGGTTAAAATTAAACTGTAAACGAATTACGTAAGCGCTAGCTTGCCGCGCTATCGTTAAAACTGTTAAAATTAAAGAAATCTACTACGCATGCGCCCAATTTCGCCAAAAAACCGACCTCCTTCACTGGAAAACAAATTCAGAAGGGTTACCAGATTTGGCGCGCTTATCTATTTGGCGAGAAAACACTTGGCGAGAGAAGCGGCCGATTCGACAAATCAACCGAAATATCTATGTTTAAGCAGTCGAAAAGAAAAAGAAGAATGTTAGAGAGAATCCAATGGAAACTAAAATTGTTCTACGAAATTTTTTTTTTAAACAACTGCTGATTTGATTGGAAAATCCGCCATAAAACGAAAGACCGCGGAACCCGACCGGAAAACAGAGAGAATCAGGGTAGCCAGATCACGTGATTTCTCTTTTTAGGGGTGGACAATCTTGTCGGAACAAGTTTTCCGAATACAGGCGAAAAATGCCGAATGAGCGTGACGTTCACTTTCGAGCAAATCGCGCCAATAGAAGTTATCACTTAAAAAAGGAGTCCTGAGTCAATAATTTGAAGTCTTAAAACATTTAAAATTATGTGTTCCAATTAATTTCGTATGATTTACCATCAGAATTGATGCATTAAGTAAAACGCTTCATATTCCTAAATTCACGGAATGCATTGAAGACTTAGTTAATCTTAGAAATATTTATTGTCTCAAAGATCTGACGATAGTTTAAAATTATTTGTCGATTCAGCAGCAACACTTGCCAACAACTTATGTATTGATCCCGAGTTTCTCATCTCGAAGCTCAGGAAGAGCTCCATTTCTTTGATTACGAGGGCAGCGATGAACCAGTTTCAAATTTCTTCCAGCAATTCAAGATTGCTTTCGCGATCTCTTCAGTAAATGAAAGATTTTATTATTTGAATGCTATTCAAAATTCTGTTTTTTGTATGAGTTTCACAACATTACTGTTAAAGATTTTGTCGGTTCCCAACTCTTCTTTAAAAAACTTCATTCAAAGATGTTTTTAAGGTAAAAACAGCCAAATAAGATAATAGATATCACAGTCAAAAATGATCTCATTTCTTTATTTCTAAATTTTGCTTTAGCAATAAGAATTTTTTAACTTAACTTGTTTCTGCAGCTTCACGTGAAATAAGTTTCAATGAATTAAAAATTACTTGAGAAATGATATGACACAAGAAAGACTTTCAGATTTGGCCATCCTTTCTATGAAATCCAAAATCTCTGAAAAAGTTGATTCTCCTGAAACTATAGAAAAATTTGCTTCTTAGAAAGCCAGAAAAGTTATTTCATAGTTAAAAATTATGTTGTCTTCTTAGAAGGACTGATTTCTATTTATTTACATGATTTATATTATTTCACGATATTTATACTTAATTTCTTTTTTATTAGTTTATACACTGGTGTGCAAAACTTAAGCAACAATGTAAAAATTTAGCAGATAGCCATGAAATTGCAGAAAAGGAGGTCTGGAGATGAGTAGAGGGAACACGTAAGTCAGTAGAAACGTCATGCGTATGCAAATATCAGGAACAAAACGTCAGAAGCGATGTGAGCGTACGCAAAACGCGTGATGTCGGCGCGCTGCTCAACAGTAGAATGAAATGAAGGACGGAGACGCAATTCACCATATTCTCTGCAAGTGCCAGTGAGCCAGTTCGTGAAATATGGCTAGAAGAAATCATCTGGATGACTTCACACGTGGAAGAATGATCGGAAAGCTGGAGGAGGGGCGTACTGTCACCAGTGTAGCTGCAGAGTTCGGAATCAACAAAAGTGTCATTTCGCGCGCATGGAAAGCGTTCCAAACCACAGGTACAACTGTTAGAAAGGTTGGTGTGGCCGGCCGAGGACGACAACTGCAGGGGATGACCGATATATCATCCTGCAGGCGAAAAAGTTCGACAGCGGTTAGCAAGCGCCATTGCTCAGAAACTCTGTACAGCAACAGGTCGACAAGTGTAGAAGTTTACTGTGGCCAGACGCCTTCACAAAGGGGGTCTTTTCGCCCGCCGTCCTGAACGCTGCCTCCCGTTGAAAGTTGGCCACCGAAGCCACCGTTTACAGTGGGACAGAGCACAAAAACTGGACAACTGATCAATGGAGTCGTGTTCTCTTTACGGATGAGAGTCGGTTCAGTACCAGAAGCGATTCTCAACGCGTTTTGATTTGGATAGAGATCGGGACCCGGTTTTATGCCAGTAACATCAAGGAAAGACATCGTTACGGTGGTCCTGGAGTTCTTGTCTGGGTTGGCATTATGCTGAACGGCGGAACTGAGCTTCCCATTTTCGACACAGGGTCTGTAACCAGGGATCGCTATTGTGAGGAGGTACTTCTTTCCCATCTGCATCTTTTCCGAGGTGCCATTGGCCCAGACTTCATCTTTATGAATGACAATGCACTGTCACATTGCACTCTTGCTGTTGAGGAGCTGCTGGAAAGTGAAGATATCACTCGAATGGATTGGCCAGCGTGCTCCCCAGATTTAAATCCCATCGAACATGTGTGGGATGTTTTGGGGAGACGTATTGCCACACGCTCACATCATCCGGAGTACAACCAACAACTCAAACAGATGCTGATTGAGGAATGGGCACTCCTACCTCAAGAAATGTTGCACCAGCTGGTTCTGAGTATGCGGAGACGGTGCAAAGCAACCATTGTAGTAAGGGGAGGGCATATACCATATTAAAGAACATCTGCTTGTTGTTCTTCCTGTTGGATAGACAATCATGAGTCACGATACTATGCGTTCAATAAAGCTTGTTTTTGTTTGATTCCCTACCGTATGCGTTGTATTCCTTTTTCAGCGCCGATGCTTTCGTCATCCTTTACGTACATAATACTCTCCCTCATTTCAGAATTTCATGTCTCTCAGATGATTTTTCGTGAAGTTATGGCAATAAACCCACCTGTTGCTTAAGTTTCGCACACCCGTGTATTTCCTGTGTAAATACTATTGTTTTACGTTTTCATTTATGAAATGCCTATTTGTATTTCAAAAGTAGTATTTTTGAATGTTTATTATTTTGTGGAAAGTAAAATTCGACGCGCTATTATAACCTGTTAGGGGGCCAAAAAATGAAGTTTTGCACTTCAAATTTTATTTCATTTTTATTTTTTTACTTGTTACTCTTATACAATTAGATGAGTTTATAACATCAGCGCTAAGTATTATTTAAAAATTGAAAAATTCTCTAGAGGGGTGGAACAATATGTCTTTATACGCGGGCGGCCAATAGTCTAGGATCAGCCCTGGCTAAAAGTTTTAATTCTTAAAATCTGTCTGAACACAATAGTATTTTTCATTTTTATAGAATCATTCTACGAAAAATGAAACTCATCAATGTAATGTGTACTCTCAAAGAGCACCAGTGTACCTTATGGTCATGTCTTAACTATTAACAATGTTAGTGTACCTTATGGTCATGTAGGAAAACTTGTCATAATAAGGTAAAAATTTTCCCGAAATCTCAAAATAAGCACTTAGCACTTATTAATTTAAATGATGAATGAGATTTTTTTTTAACTATTTGTGTTTATTTTATAATATTAACTTCATAGATTTTTTAAAAGAGAGAATGGAATATTGAAATGATATTGAACATTTTCATTGGGTTACATTAAAACAAGAACTTAATTTGGAAAAAATGTGCAAAATCATTTGATCATGATACTCAAAATTTTCCCATATACTAATATTTGCGAAAATGATTTTAGAAATGATGAATTATAATTAAAAATCTATCGATAAGGAAATGATTAAATCTTAAAAAGTCAGCAAAAAACACAATAAAAAAAAATGGCTTGGAATATTTCCTTGTTACGAAAAAATACCCACTATACATACAAAAAGCACCCAATAATAGCCCGGGGTACAAAACAGTCTTTACCCCGAACTAATGTTACGATTAAACAATTTTTTTCAGTTTTAAAAAAGACGTGGATATCCCGAAAAATAACAATTAAGTGTTAAGACTTCGAAAGCCCTTTATGCATGAAATATAATTAAAAAAACATCCTGGTGGGAAAAAATTTCCCTCACTTTTAAACAACAATCTATTCCAAAAAAAAAACTCAAATGGTAAAATATCGAGGATTTTATAATACTGCTCTAAATTTTTATTTTATTCTTTTTTAGGAACTACACATAATTATAATTTGGGTGAAAATTTTTTAAAAAAAAATTAAAATTTCTACTTTAGCGTTCCATGGAAAATTTTTTTTCTTCCAAAATAGATAAATTTTTAATCAAAAAACACTCTCCCTCGCCCGGTTAATGGTGTCCCAATTTACCAATGTTAGAATCTAATCACTTTAGTGTACTCGCATGAAAGGGAATTCCGCAATATTTTCAAGGAGAGAAAAACAACACAAGAAAAAATTGAAATTGTTGGTTAACTTTTCAGTAAATTAACAAATTAGAAATGCTACGGAAAAACCATCTTATGAAATTACATTTTTACAGCAGAAATTTAAAAAAATTATATTATAGTACTACTTAATCATTCTATGGAAATTTTTGTTTCTCCATATAGATCAAATTTTTAATCAGGAACACCCTCCCTCCCCTGGTTAAGGCTACACAGTACCCTGCAAATCTCACATTTACCGATTTTTTTTTTTTTTTGCATTTTCTTGTATCCCATAGCATTGTGCAGCTGGCCACCAATTTTCAGAGCTGATAGCAAATTAGTTTTAAAGATATTTGAAGTTTTCTGAGCTTAGGTTTTAGTTTCGGTTTCATTTTAAAGAATTTTTCCACTTTCAACTTGAAGTAATTAAAAATATTTTTGAGTTTAATGAAATCTTTCAGTGAGAAATCGTTTATTAACTTTAATTTTCCTTACTAAAATCCTTTCTGCTTGATTATGTTTTAAGTTTTTTGAGTTCTCATAGTTACTTCATTAAGCTTGACTTTAGGGCCAATTTTTGCTTTAAAAATACTTTATATAACTTAGAGGCTTTGTCATAACTTTTTAAAGTTGAGAAAATGTCATAAGTAAAACATTTTCAGGTTGCTATGAGAAACAATATTTTGAAGGGATGGATAACTGCTGAAAAGGATAAATCTAAAAACGTCCTCAGTTGATACTGCATTTAGATTTTTGAATATAAATATTCTGAATACAAGTATTGCAGATTAAACTTAATATTTCCATCATTTACCAAACTCCATTATAATAAAGATACTGTAGTACGGCATTATAATATTTTAAAGTCGTGCAACAAATACTCAAAACTTGCTAAACTGCCCCAATTTAATTATGAAAAAATTAAATTTTTGTAGAAACCTGACGATTTTTAGCTTAAGTTAGTAGCATTATTTTTGCATACAAAAATGTCTTATGTTTCAAAACTTTTGTGAAAATATTAGGTTAAGATTACGCTGAATAATCTGTTGTCGTTACAAATGCTATCAATATTATGCAAAAATATATTTTGAATTACAAAAAATGTTTTCAGTCATATTTAATTAAAGTAGTGTTTTAATGTAGAATAAATAGATTGGGAAATAACATATTAAGAAATTAGAGCTTTATGGGCATTATAAATTTGTGTTTTATGCCTTTATGAACTTTAAATACGTTATTCTTGGACTTTTAATTTTGAAGGTGTGTTTTCTTAACCCTAAGGCTTTTTCTCTTCAAAATAGGATGTTGAGTTTTTTTTTTTTTGTATGTACTCCCAAACATAGGCTCTATAAAAATTAGTTTGGATTTAGGTCTGAGATCTGTAGTTATTTTTTTTAAAAAATAAATTTGATATTTTAAAAAATTCATGTTTTTTTTCAGGGCCTTTTGGGGGAAAAAATTTTTAAAAAACAACAAAAAAGGCTTTTTTTCCCTTCTAAGGAAAAAAAGGTCGGGGAAAGTTTTTGTAAATTACTAAAAATAAGGAAAAAATTTTTTGATTTATTTTAATTTATTATTTTTTTTTAAAAAAAAATTTGTTTTAAAAAATTTTTTAGGGTTTTTTTCGGGGTTTGGCTTTTTCCACCCCCAATTTTAATTTGTTTTTTAAAAAGTTTCTTCCTTTAAAGCGAAAAAATTTGTGGTTTCAATTTTTTTTTTAAATAAAATTTTATGGGTTTAGTTCCTTTTGAAGCCCCGGCCAAAATTGGTTTATTTGTTTAAAATTCTTAAATTGGTTTCTTTTTAAACCAAATTTTACAAATTTTTATATTTTTAAATTTTAAAAACTTTTTTAAAACAAAGCTTTTTAAAATTTTTTTTTAAAAAAATTTAGAAGGTTTTATACCAATTTGAAAACCCTGGTTTTCCCCTAACCAAAAGGAAAAATTTGGGTTTAAAAACCCCCTCAAATTCCAAAATGTTGAAAAAATTTTCGTCCCAAATTTTTTTCAAACCCAAAATTTTTTCCCCCCAAAAACCAAAGTTTTTTTCAAACAAAGGTTCTTTTTAAATTCCCGGTTTTTAAAAAATTTATTGGAAAAACCGTCCCCCTTTTGTTATAAAACAACACCATTCCTTTAAAAATTCTAAAAAAGAGGGAACCTTTTTTAAAGGGGTTTTTAAAATCTTTATAAAAGGGGCTATGGAAGTTTTTTTTAAAATTTTCCAAGAAGGGGCCCAAAAAAATTAATGATAAAAAACAGCAAGTTTATTGAGTGCCCTTCCTATCCATAGGCGGGGGCATGCTGTTTTTGGAAACTTTTCATCTGTGCTCAACAGGGCCAACAATGGACCCGGAAAAACATTTCCCTGCATGCACAACTTATCCGGGAAAAAAAAGGGTGAAAAAAAAAATGCTCGAAAGTTAAAACCGAAAAGGACCCCAAGAAGCTAAAGTAAAAGTTGATTTTTCACTAAAAAGTAAAGGAAAAATTGATGTGGGGTGTGTCATATGATGGTATTTTGGCAAAACGGGGAACATCCGAACCTGGGGATTGGGAATAACCCATCGATGTCCTTAGTAGACTTGCCCTTTGATTTTTAAAAGTGTTGTGAAATCCCGTCAGAATTTTGCAGTTACGGGTTTGGAAAGCCCAATAGTGCGGAGTTTCACATATGGCAAAAAGGACATGCGGAGGGAGCTTGAAAAAAAATTTTGAGGGGAATTTCCCGGAGCCAGGGGAGATGCATGTTGTGCACTGATTATGGGGGAGAGGGGTCAATTAGTGATTGCCAAATGAGATTTGTTTCCATGTTGAGTGAGGGTGACTAAAGAACTTTTCAATTTTGTCGGACAATAAAATATATGGTTTTTGATAAAAAAAACCCAAAAGGAAGAGTGCCGGGAATCATTTTGGGCAAAAGGGGCCTAGGCACACTTACCCCAAAAAAAGGGAAAAAGAATGGAAGGTAAAAAAAAGGGTGACTTTGGGGGGGTAAGCAGGAAGCCCAGAAAAAAAAACATCACTAAGTTGCAAAATTACTATAAAACAATAAAAAAATAATGTTTTCCCAAAACCAATAAAATGAAAAAATGCCTATATACCCCGCCTGATGCATTGCTCGTCAACTGGGCAAAAAGCCTATGCATGGCAAGTGTCCCGAAGGGGAATTCGTGGTGTTTCTTTTAAAAGAGCTTTTAATAAAAGGGGAAAACCCCGGGTCACACAGTTCCATGAAAACTTACTTGTGGAAAAAGTGGTGGAAAAAATTATGCCCGTTTTTCAACGTTGCTTCAGACACCATTCTTTAAAAATGGGGTAGCAGGCAAGACGCAAAATTCCAATAAAATCTGCATAGCTGCATTTGGCAAAATGTCCAAAAAAAGGGATTCGTCTCCAAAAGGAGGTTAAAAAAGAGTAAGATCCATCAAAAAACAAAATTTTGGCTATGTGAAATTTTTCTTGAATCGAAGAGGACTCATGCCTAAATGACAAAATTTTTTTTGACTATTGCCGAAAAACAAGATAAACGACGCATTTCCAAAAAAACTTCCCCCAAAACAAAAAAAAAAGGAAAAAAAAATTCCACCAATACAAATGCAGCCTATAGTGCCGGTGTTTTTTTAAATTTTTTTTTCAGACTTAGCAAGCAGGCCTTTTTTATTTTCAGTTAATTTTTTTTTTAAAATTTTTTTAATTTAATCGTATTGAAATAATTTTTTTTTACTCATTTGTGATTAATGAAAATATAATATATTATCTTTGGGTTTAAAGAAATAATAATTAAAAAAAATTCTCTTATTTATATTAGAATTTTTGCTTTCTTCAATTTTTATATTTGTTATATTACGTGTCAATGTGACTGTTAAAAAAATAAGAGAATCTTATATATATATATTCTGCATCTATCTCTTTATTTGTATGATATTAATGTTTTCAATTTCAAATTTATATTTTGTTCCCTTTTTAAAGTTTTAAAAAAAAAATTTTAAATTATTTTCCCTTTTTTGAATAAAAATTTTTGGAAAACAAAAAAATTTTTCCTCGAAAATGTTAAAATTTTTAATTTAATCTATTGAAATACTTTATTTTTTTCCCCATTGTGATTAATGAAATGTATTAAAAACTATGTGGTTTTAGAGAAACAAAAAGAAATACATTCTGCTAATTTACTTCAGATATTTAAAAAAAGTTCCAGCTTACTTTTAATTTTTTTCACCGTATATACCCCCGGTCAATGCGACCCTTTACAATAAATATTGAGAACCCTTTTTATAATTTTTGCATCCCATCTTATATTTTTTTATGATATTATTGTTTTAATTTCAAATTTATATTTATATCCCCATTTTTTAAAAAAAAAAATAAGGGTTTAAATTTTTTTTTAAAAAGAAAAAACTGTTTTTCTAGAATCAAAAAAATTTTCCTCGAAAAACCCAAAATTTTAAAATTTTTCCATGCGTTTTTAATTTTTTTTCCAAATTTTAAAAAAAACTTTCCAAAATGTTCATCTAATGAATATAAATTCTTGGATGCATTGTAGTAAACGTGATGGGGGGAAAAAAGAAATTAAAGTTTTTTATGTGAAACATTAAAATTGAAATTTTTATATAAAAATTTGCAAATTTTTTTGTAAATTATCATATAAAACCTTTAAAATTTAATGCATACATTTTTAAAGGGTTTTTTAAAAAAAGTTAAATAAGTTAAAAATATGAAATTTTAAAAAAAAAACAAAACCATGGAACGTTTTTTAAATTTTTGTTTAAAATTTTTTTTAAAATTTTTAAAAATTTTTAAAAACTACCTTTTTTTCTCACCCAAATTTTTTTTTATGGTTTTGGGTTTTAAGTTAAAATAAAAACACAAATAAAAATTTGGGGCATGTTTTAAAAAAAAAAAAAATTTTTTACTGTAGCCTTTTAAAAACAAAATCACTTAAAAAGACTAAAAAATTTTTTAAAAAATTTTGCATTTTATAAAAGTTTGGAAAAAAAATCAAAAAAATTTCCCAATTTTTTAAAAATTTTTAAATAATTTCTGGTCAAACTGACTTTTTTTCTTCCCGAATCGGCTTAATAATATAATCTAAACATAAAACAAAATATTTTTACTTTACTATCCCAAAAAAAAATTTTTTTTAAAAAAGGGGACTGTTACCCTTAATGGTGTCCCCAAAACCCAAAG
>BMAV01010434.1:2716-17023 GCA_019973955.1 Trichonephila inaurata madagascariensis
TATATATATATATATATATATATATATATATATAATTAAGTCAATTTTTACTTTGAATGGATGAATAGAAAGGACGAATTAACGATGCACACCCTATTTGGCTAATTTGGTTGAAAAGCCGGTTTTCGACGAAAACTTTTGTCATAGTTTTAACAGTTACATTGTTACAACAATGGAGACGAATCTAAGTTGGCGTCACAAACGGTAATTAATTTAATTAAATTTAATTAATGAATTAATATTAAGTGTCATCCAGTACCAGTTTTTAAAAAATTATTTGTGCTTGATTGGATGAATAGAAAGTATTTTATGAACGATTGAAAATTTGAACAAGATATATATATATATGTAATAGATTGAAGTAGTGTTGGCCGGTGTAGAGTAAGTATCAATGCTGATTTAGTAATGACGTCTTCAGAATAGCTTTACCTTCTTTATTATGAGCACACATCAATAGATTAAAGCGCAATTACGTTACGTTAACATTGCATAGACAGCGGCGTTTTGGAGGACACAACACAAAGACAAAAAAAGCAGCAAGTATTTACAATCTTACGTGATGGCGGCAAGCAGAGAAAGAGAGCGCGATTACGTTGAATAGGCGTTTTCCTTTGGGCATCTGATTGGCTAAAATGCGCGGGATACGGAAATCGGTTTAGCCGATTACGATTAAGATTACAACGTTTATTTTTAAACCTAAGAATTAAAGGTTATTTTTAGATCATTAAAGAGTTAATTAAAAGTATGTTAGAGGGAATTATTACATATATATAAATAGAGAGAGAGTGTGTAAGCTAATAGTAGAGAGGAATTGAATAAAGTCAAAACATCAGCATCATCCAACAGATATTTTGTTCTCCAAGCACTACTGTAGATCAGTACAAACTCCAAGTATAAAATTTGTGCTATATAATTATTCTTTTACATAGATTTCAATTTAAATAAATTACAGAAATAGTCATCAGCGAAGCAACAAACGATTTATATATTAAAAAAAATATTTAGCTTTATAATTAAACAACTATAACCTCTAAATGATTTATATATTAAAAATATCTGGCATTATAATTAATTAAAACTACCAAACGATTTATAAAAAAAATATCAAATTAATTCGCAGAAGATATTTTAAAAAAAATTAAATGTAAATAAAAATGAACAAAGGAAATATATTCTAAATCATATTTATGAAATTTATGAAAAGGTATTTTCCTATGAAATTTATATTAATTTAAGTCCTTTTGAGAAACCAGGAAACCCCATACACACAACTTGATGAAATTTCTTCTCCCGTATCCGTCGGATTATATAAATACAAATTTTGCTGTTATTTGTAGTTTGACTCATTCATAAAATATATGCACCAACAAAAAAATTTTTTTTAAAAAAATCGAAGGCAATAGAAAAAAAAAATTCAAATTTCAGTTTTTTATTATTTAAAGTTTTTCAATTTTTTTTTTTTTTTTAATCCATGCGCAACAGCTAAAAAAATGTTTTCCCTGAAGGTCTCGGTAAGCTTTTGTGTATTTTTAGGAGGAAATAAATGTTTTGCAATGGCAAAATAAAATATTTTTCTTTTTTTCTTGTAATAAAATTATTACTGAATGACATGAGATATTTGAAATTGTTTGAAAACTAATCGTTTATAAAAAAATATTTGAATACAAAAAAATTCGATAAATCACTGAACAAATGAGAGTGAGTACAAAAATCTTAATAGGCAACGCGAAATGTTCTTTTTTTCCCTGGAGAATATTAGGGATCATAATTAAACCGGGTGAAGTCGGTTACAATAAGTGGAAGGTAGATATTCTTTGCTCTGACTAAAGGACGTTGCTAAGCGACAGGATCATAGGCAATATGTGGCAGTAAAGCGGCTTTAATAAATTGATTGATATTTTAATCTGACCATCCCGCCTCAACAAAAGTCAAATAACTATCTTTCTTTCTTCCTGCGATGAATTATGGCTAGGGGGTAAAAATAAACAGAAGAAAAACTACAATAAGAATATAATAGAGAAGTATAATGTACTGCAAATTATTATTCTTAACAATGAGAAACATTTCATTGCATTTCAATTAGAAAATCTCCATACATACAGTAACATTCGTATAATTATTTCTTCTACATTGTAACTAGTATGTAAAATAAAGAGTTTTAATATTATTTATATTAGTGACTCTCAACTTTTTTCTGTTGTTGTTGTTAATGTGGTACACTTTTAATAATGTCAAAAAATTTGATGGCACACTAACAATAAAATAAATTTGAAAGAGTTTTACTTATTTATAACACACTCTCTCGATGTATAATAGTTTATGATAACAGTTTTTAATGTTAAATAAAATATGTACATCAAAGAAACAAATTGTTTGTAAGTAATAAATTACAAATTATAAGAATACATTTAATGCGAAATTTGAGCTTGATGATTTGTGATTATTTCATTTATATTTGGCCGTTAAAAGGATAATGCCACTTTTATTTCGTCATCTCATTTAAAAGTCTCAATATGTTTAGATTTTTTCTTTTTTCATTTTTATATTTATTTCTGCTGAAATTCTAAATTTACGCAAATAAGATGTAGAAAATTGTAACAATATTTTAAAGCTTTTTATGAAATAACCGTCTCTAATTTTAATACAAAATGAACTAATTGACTCTTGCGAATATTTTAAAATTAAATCTCGATTATTATAGAACGAAATTAATTTTTCCTTTTCATTCAAAGTTCATAGACAGATGTATCCGGTATCACAAATAGATTACGAACCCAATCAATTTTTTTTGTATCCATCTATCCACGAAAGGAAAAGTTAAATATACTCCTAGTATATTTCTATAAAATGGCCGAATGTGATGCGGTTTCGGATTTATTTTTTCCCCCACAGAGTGTAATTAATATTTTTAAAAAAATTTGGCGTCACACAGAATTGCCGCGGCTCAGTGGTTGAGAATCGCTATTTTATATAATCAATTGATATACATGTGGATGCTTCGCCTTAACCTAAGCCTCAAAACGTTGCTATAACATTAATCCATTAGCATTTTCACATTTTATCAAGGAATTTTCGTTGAAAAACCACGAAATATTTATTTTTGCATCACTATTTTTAAGAGGTAATTTTTCTCTGAAAAATACACACGAGAAAAAATCAATCGTTTTGTTTGCTCGCTATTATAATAGATGTGATACTGGTGGAATAAGGAATGGTTCGAAAATTTCTTACCTGACTTGTCTGAATAGAAATTGAATCTCGATAGGGAAAGACGGCCACACACAACGAGTTTGAACACGCACCGTTTATTTACTCAAAAGAATACTACAAAGAAATGCGCAGCCCGCCATCTGTGGACTGTGAGATGAAACAGATACTACTCAATTGGTGATTTTTCGAATTTTTGATCAAAAGAGAACAAGAAACATTAAAAATTTATTACTAAAGCGTCATAAAAGCATTTGTTTTTGCTCTCTTATTCTGCGTAACATGTACCAAATTTTAACTGGAATCTAAAAAATGTTTAAAATTAACATGTATTTTTTAGTTTTTCACACTACACTTCACTTCAAAAAATGTTCATTAAAGTAAATGTTTTCAAAGTAGCAGCGAGTTACCACACTATACCAGCTGTCAAAAACACATTTGAAGTTCATGAATTTGCAAAAATTCAATATTAAGTAAGCAAAAGTCTAACCCAAAATCGAAAAACAGGACAACTGTACAAAATATACACTACTGTTTGTAAAAAATGCAACACCATGAAGGAATCCTCAGAATTAAATGAAGTTTGCAGCAAATATCAAATATAGGATGTTACGTAAAATAGTAAAATTTCAGCGCCACCGCGCATGCGTGGTGTGCGCAGCGCCCTCTGAACTAATGCTGAAAGCGTATAAATGGAGGGCTGTAGCGAGATGTTGAAAATAATTAAGGATTATTTGTTAGTGGCGAACGTTTAGTGAGACCAAAGTATGCCTCCACGACAAAAAAAAAAAGAGAAATTCCAACGACTTATGGAGTTTGAACAGGGCAGGATTATCGGCTTTCGAGAAGGAGAATTTTCCAATCACGCAATAGGAGCACGTGTGCAGCGGAACAGTTCCACAGTGATACGAGTTTGGAAGCAGAGGACCGACGAGCACCGAACAACTCGAAAAACTGGCAGTGGATGACGGAAGGTGACGTCTGCGCACGAAGCTCTGCACCTGCTTCCCATGGCGGTGAATGATCGTACAGCTTCCTCCAGGCAGTTGGCAGCGCGTTGGTCTACTGCTACAGGTGTACTAATGTCGGCTTCGTCAATTCGTCGACGTCTGTTGCACCGTGAATTGCGTGCAAGGGTGCCTTTGTACAGAATCCCCCTCATGGCAAACCATAGACGGCTGTGTCTGCAATGGGCTCATGAGCACAGAATCTGGCAAGCTGATTGGCACCAAGTTGTCTTTTCAGATGAATCACGTTTCAATTTGTG
Organism: Trichonephila inaurata madagascariensis; assembly: GCA_019973955.1. Lineage (NCBI taxonomy): Eukaryota > Metazoa > Arthropoda > Arachnida > Araneae > Nephilidae > Trichonephila > Trichonephila inaurata. Next base: position 7,191 of record BMAV01010434.1, read on the forward strand.
GGACCATGATGGCCGTATTCGTGTTAGACGCTATGCCGGCGAACTCTGCCTTCCAGAGTGCGTTATCGAACGACATAGAGGCCTAACACCCGGAGTTATGGTTTAGAGTGCGAATTCGTATAATGAACGATCCACGAATTGCTGCGAATTGAGGGTAATCTCAAAAGCAACAATTACGTCCTTAAAGTGGTACAGCTCGAAGTCGTTCTCTTCCTTCAAGGCATCCCTGGAGCTGTCTTTCAGCAGGATAATGCACGCCCACATGTTGCAAAGACTGTTCGAGACTTCTGTTCAGCCCAACACATGTAACTTCTTCCTTGGCCTGCTTATTCGCCGGATATGTCGTCTGTTGAGCACATGTAGGATTTGGTTGGTCGGCGTCTCGCTCGTGATCCGCGTACTGCAACTTCAAAAGACGAACTTTTGCTGCGCATACAAGCAATATTAAATTCTCTTCCACAAGCAGACATTCAAAATCTGTTTGACTCCATGCCACGTCGTGTAGCAGTACTTATTGTAGTGCGTGATAGCTACACCAAATACTGATTTCGGACACTGAATATTGTTTTTTTCCTTTGAAAATTTCATCATTTATTTTTACTAATACAAGTCGTTTGTGCATTGCATTTCATTTCATTCTGATTATTTCTTCATGGTGTTGCATTTTTTACAAACAGCGGTTTATATTGTTACAGATATTCAGTTACTCTTTCAAAAACTTGTTAATTTTTTGCCTTTAAATTAATGTTTATACATAAATTTTTGATAATTACAAACAACCTGATTTTACTGTAAATATTTAAAAAAAAAATTTTTTTTTCCCCTTATTGCTATTTATTAAAATCCCCTTCAGTATGATTGTTAAATAAATATCTAAAATTTTAATTTTACAATTTCTTTGTCATTTGGTTAAATTGTTTGTCAATGTTTTTAGATTTATGCATGAACAATTTTCAAATTTAATAAAAATTTATGCAATAATACTTATGTAGGAATATTTTTTTTATCATCGTATGTTTGAAAAGTTCCATCGTATTCATACCTTACAAAAGATTTTATCATTTTTTAAGAATTATTTTATTCAACTCTTTTTTAAAAAAAAAAATAATATTGTACAGATATAGTGATTGACATTAATTATTTTTTTTTCGTAAAAGTTAATGTACATTGCGTACTGTTCCATAACGTACATGGAGTACATTAACAATTTTTTGTAATTCTTTTCACTTTTTGTTTAAAATATTGGATTACATTTAAGATATTAAGATTGTATAATGTTCGAAGAATTGTTGTACATCACAGTTGATTTTTTCCTTCAATCATACTCTACAGTTATGAAAAAGTAAGATATTTGGCACAAAAAATAAAAAATTCTCAAAAAATGAAAAAAAAAAAAAAAAAATTGTGATCTGAAGTAAATTTCAAATGCTTTACGACAGGCATGTCAAACACGCGGCCCGCCGATACATAAGTTGCGGCCCGCCATGACTTTTTAAAAAATATTTAAATAAGAAGCTTTTAAAGTTTTTTTCTTTTTAAAAATTATTTGAGGTGAACATTTTAAAAATTTATAACAGATTTACTTGTTACTTATTCTTATTTTAAAAGAAATAGAGAGCAACTTCTTAGCGTGCTGAATAAACTACATTTCTCACATAATATAATATGGTTTCACTAAATGTTCAGGAGGTTAACATCACGTTACGAGTCATTCTCCCTCTTCTAAGCCGTTCTCATAACCTCATTCCCCTTTTGGTCAATGACCTCGCACTTATTGTGGGCAGAGGGACTGTCCATTAAAGCCCCCTCTTGAATTGGAGGACAGTGTTAACGTCTTTATGACTTAACAGATAGCATCATAATTTATCGTGTGTGCGACTTATATTTCTCTTTCTCCGTCTCTCTTTAGAGTATCCAGTCAGCGAAAAGCTAAGAGTGTTGTCAGATGCAGTCACAAGACGAAACACAAGATAAAGGGCAGAGTTTGCTCAATCGTTTGTAGATGAAAGTGGATTTTAGTAAAAGTTTATTAAATCTAAAAATTTACTTAATAATAAAAAAAAAACTAAACTTCATTTGCAATGAGTAAAAAAAGATCAATTGAAGATGAACGTTGCATTTATTAAGAAAAATGGGAACTGCAATATTTTTGTGTCCAAAACAAGAATAAAATATTATGCCTGATTTGCAAAATCTCTATTTCAGTTTCTAGTGAGTATAATCTTAAAAGGTACTATGAAACAAAACATAAAACAAATTATGACCAATACGTTTCAGAATTTAGTGAAGAAAAATTGGCGGATTTGAAATCAACTCTTCTAAAACAACAAAATGTTTTCACTAAATTTTCTTAAGACAATACAGCTGATGTAAAAGATAGTTATATATCATGCCATTTATAATAGCAAGCAGATCGAAACCATTTACTGAAGGTGATTTTATTAGTGAATGCTTAATCAAAGCGGCGGAAGTATTATGTTGAGCACAAATAAAAAAAATTTAAGAGTTAATTTAAATCGAAATACTGTAGCTAGCAGAGTTGATGAAATAGCCGAAAATTTGATAGATCAGCATCTTTCAACATTATCAACATTTCAAGCCTACTCGATTGCAATTGATAAAAGTACAGATATTCAAAATATCGCTCAAATGGCTATTTTTACTCTCGGATGCTATGTTAATTTAAAAATAAATGAAGATCTTTTGGAAGTCATTCCTATGCATAATACTACCTATGGAGCTGGTATTTTTGATGCACCTATGGAAATTGTAAAAAAGTATAAGTTACCATTGGATAAGTTGGTTTATCTTGCAACTGATGGCGCACCTGCCATGGCCGGTATTACCAAAAGAGTTGTTGCATGATTAAAAGAAACATGCAAGCAACACGGAAACAATAATTCTGAACATTTTCATTACATTATTCACCAACAAGAACTCTGCTCCAAAGTTTTAAATATCGGACATGTTTTAAAAATTGTAAATTATATTCGAGCACATAGACTTAACCATCGTCAATTCACTGCATTTCTGAAAGACATAGAAAGTGAATTCACTGATCTACTATATCATACAGAAGTTAGATGGCTTTCGATTAATGAAGTATTAAAACAATTTTTCAAACTGCTGGATGAAATCATAATTTTCTTAGAAACAAAAAAAAATACGAATGTGCAGAATTAAAAGATGGACAATGGCTAAAGGACCTGGCCTTCTCAGTTGATATCACAAGAGTCAACTTCATCAACTTAATCTTAAGCTTCAAGGCAAAAATAACCTTGTTGCAACACTATTTGATAACATTAACTCTTTTAAAGAAAAATTATTTCTTTGGGGAAAACAAATAGAAAATGAAAACCTGTCTCACTTTCAAAGCTGCCAATATCAATTCATTAATTCCCCTAAATTAAAATTTACAAAATATGCTCACCTAATTAAATTGCTAGAAATAGAATTCGATCGAAGATTTTCTGATTACAATTCCTGTGAATTACAATTTCGTCTTTTTACTTCACCTCTATTTATCGACATTGAACTTGTTGAGTAAAATTTTCAAATGGAATTGATTAAGATCCAATGTGATTTTTTACTGAAACAAAAATGTATGGAAGTTGAAATTCCATATTTTTATACATATTTATCAATAAATTGATTTGCTAAGATGTAATCCTTTGTTACGCGTATAGTGACTATCTTCGGAAGTACTTATTTATGCTAGCAATTATTTTCTTTAATGAAAAAAAAAAGTCAGAAAGGTCAAGTTAACCGATAAACATTTATTATCAATTTTAAAGATCACCTCAGCTCAGCATATTCAACCAAACTTTGATGATTTGCTTTATGAAAAACGCGGTGCCAAACATCTTCTGAAGAGTAATTTTGGGACCATCTCCTTGGCAGGTAAAAATAAACTTATTTTAAGCCGTAATATATGTATACTTATGTGCCTGTCTATGTAAAAAAAAACCACATTTTTAAATATAAATAATTATGTGTGAGCAATTAATAGCTATCATATTTTTTAGTTAGGTACTTAACTTTAGGTACAACTTGCGTAAAGTTTACTGGAATATATATATATATATATAACTTTTAAAAACTTTGTAGTGCTTGTTAACATATCATTCAATACAATAAATGTAAATAAAATATATTTTTTTAAAAAGTTTAATTTATTTTATAGTTTAAATATTATTTAAAATTTTTATGTGTGAAGATAATGTGCAATATCTAAAATTTTTAAATGCTTATTTTTAAAAAAGTATTCATTGTATTGGAAATAATTAAATTTTGTAACATGCAAGATATATGAGGGCTATAAATAAAGTAGATTTTCAGAAAATGTTTAGGAATCCACACACAAAAAAGAAATTCATTTTAAGAAAATTAAAAATAAGGATATTTTTCATCACGATTTAAAAAAAATATTTTAAAAATAAATATTTAAAGTCAAAGATAGTGTGGTTTATTTTATTACCTTTGTTTTTCCCTTAGTTTTAAATTATTGCTGTTTAGATTTCTTTGTAAGATTCGTAAGCATATGTGTCATCAACGATTCACAGTATCTTCCATATAAAACACTAATATTTTATACTTTAATTTTTTACTACTTTTATACTTCTCTTTGAGCACTATCCTTGCATGATATTATAACATTATTAAGATTAATTTATTAGATAAATATGTAGCTGAAATGTTATGTTAAAACTATAAAAATAAATATAAAACAAATCTTGTCTTGCATAACTGTTAAAATTAATTTTAAAAACAAAAAGAGACAGAGTGCAGTGTTCAAAATTTTGTCCCTTTAAACAGGGGGAGTAGTTTTTCGCTTATCATATTAAAATTCAATTTTCCTACTTTCTTTGTGTAGAATTAGAAAAAACTAATACAGCAAAAGAATTAGAGAAGTATCCTTTATTTTTTAATACCAAAATAAACAAAATGCAAAATTTGAAGCATTTTAAAGTTTTGGTAACCTTAAATTCTTAAAAAATGATTTCTTATTATAACTTTTATTTTCGTTTTATATATTAAGAAATTCCTTGACATTGAATCTAATAAATGCATAATATAATCATTCTACAAATCGTATTTTATCAATTTTTTGAATTTTGAGAGCATGCGGCCCCCGATTTAACACAAAATAGGTCATGTGACCCACCATATCATATGAGTTTGACATGCCTGCTTTACGATATGGGTAGGTTATTCCAGAGTAATATATTTCTCAAAAAATAAGAATAATTTTAACACAAATGCGTGTAATTCAGTAACCAAATGTTCACTGAATAATCTGATTACGATAAATTTGAATTTTTAAAACTTTATAGGATACAAGACACATGTTGTTGTTACTTATGCCACCTGATCGACAGTGACATCAGATCAAGGTCTACGAAATTCATCGCGGTAAAGGGATAGATTTTTACGCCTGTCGTTAGCCTTAGCTTTCAGCACCATGCAGGTGACAGTACGATTTTTCTTGTTTTCTCCCAAATTTTGATGGAGAACACTCTGGGAGGTGATCAGGGGCCTTCCACCTCTCTTCCCCTTCCACCAACCTCACGAGAGGACTTGCGGCTCGAAGTCTATTTAGAGTACCCCCATACCGTGAAGGCACTATACATTTACAAACATTTAGGCCTTCTCCGGGATTCGAACCAAGGCCCAATGGCACCGTAGTCAGCGATGCTAATCACTTTACCGAATGGGTGGGAAAAATCACATAAATAGTGTTATATTCAGAATATGGTGAATTTTGGAAATATAAATCACATTAAGTTGTAAAAAATTCCCGGGATGGGCAAGGTCAACTCAGCCTTTCATCCCTACTGCAGTGGGTTGATAAATGAGTACCAAGCTTGTTTGGGGACTTAAACATTGGGGGTCTCACTTCAGATTGACCACCTGATGGGGACATCTGCTCATGTACCTCAGCGCCCAGTGGTCACGTATACTGGGATGGGCACAGTAGGCCCTGGCCCTCATGGGCTGTTGCGCCACTGAGTTTGAGTTCAAGTTGTATAAAACATAAATGAAATTTTCAGCAAAGAATAATTCCTCAAAATTAAGGCAAAAAAATTACATATTAACCAGCCTTCCTATCATTTACACATGTTATAAACATTAATTTACAATCAACTTTTGTTTCCTTATTTATTATGAACGTTAATCTTTCTGTTTCTGAAATCTATTTTTTTCTGTAGCATCATTTGGGAATCAAGAATATTTTACTGCATTTATTTTTATTATTTTTATAAAGAAAATTCCAGAGAGAATTTATAAAGTAAAGTTAGTACGATTCTAGAACGGGGGTAGGTAGGCTTTCAAGGAAGAAGAACCAGTTGTTAGTGAAACAAGATATCAAAAGTATCATACACCTACTTGATATGCGTTTCAGGTAAAAAGGTCCCCCATCCCAGCAACAATCGCGCTCAAGACTGTCATGCTTCAATTAATATTTTTTATATTATTTAAATAAAGTTTTACAGGCATTAACATTTTCCATTCCATCAAAAATGAAGAAACATTGTAGATATTTTTTTATTTATTTTTATTTCTATAGCTCAATGCAAGTGCGATCAGTGTCAAAATATCAATGCTAGGAATTGAACTTTGAAATTTCGTGAAAAAACTGCCATACCAGTACTACCTAAACTACATTCTGGAATTTCATATTTACACTAATAATTAAACTGTATACAACTGTTCTTGCATAGAAAAGTGTGTTTTTGGAAGATGTATTCAAGCAAAGGAAACAAGTATTGATGCATATTAATCAACATATAAAAATATTATATAAGTCAATTTAAATACACATAGAAATATAGACAAAAGTGTTAAAATTAGCTAAGGTAACTCGAAAAATTAACAAAAAAAAAAAAAAAAAAAATTTTTAAAAATACAAAAAATAAAAAAAAAAAAAAAAAAAAAAAAAAAATTAAATAGATTTTATTAAACCGAACAGGAAAGCAAATAATAAACGCATGTTTTGATTTTTGTCTTAATATGATAAAAATATTTGCACATTTTTTTAAGTCTTCAAGGGGAAATACAAAATAAATCAAAAGTAAAGTCATAATTACCATTTGCAGTTTTAAAGGAATGAAGTACAATTGAAGGAATATTGTGTGTGTGCTGACTTAAAATTGCGTCAACTCTCTCTCTCTCTTTGAAAAAGAGTAATTTTCTGAAAGGTCATTTCATTTATTAGCCCTTAAGCAGGTAATAAAATAAGAAATGTGTTTCTGTCGTCTCTGTTGGGGAACGTTTTACCACGGCGGTATTTTTACCAATAAAATAGACTTTACCTGCTTTAGGAATATTTTCACAGATTTTCTAAAAACTTTGTTAACGGGAAACAATTTACTACACGAGTAATTGTCTTAAGCCAGTCTAATGTTTAAATATATATGAACATACAGAAAAATTTTTCAATACATACTTATGAAAGAAAAAGAAAGGGAATATATATATAGGCTAATTCTCTACAAACAAGAGATAACATCCAAACAATAACATTCGAAAAACACATAGACAGTAGGAAAATCACACAATGAAGGACATATGAGTAATCGAGATTATAAATACAAAATGGATGCTGCAGTGTTATAAACATTACTGACTTAGGACAGCTATTATATAAAATAATTTATATAATAGTGGGGTTGAACATGTTTTTGGCCAGCCAACCTTCCCCCTTTTTTTGTAAATAACACTGAGCAAAAACCAATAGGAAATAATGGATAGGAATGTCTAAATCCATTACAAGATAGAGGTAACTTACCTAAAAATGGCACTTAAAAATGCAGAGCCCGTGCTAAATCTGAGTGCAATAAATGTTATTGCCAGATTCTGGACCCAAATGCAGATTTAAAGCATGTGAATGGCTGAATTGTAGCACTTAACAAAAGTATAAAAAGAATGGAAATAAAAATTAATAAGAGTTGCATATTATAGCATAACTATAATAACACTAGAGTAGATATGAATAAAATAATAGTAAGTAATTTTATCTAATATTAGATTATGGAGATAACTATAACTATGAAATATTTAAGTTTATAGTAATAAACCATTATCACAATCTCAGAATTTTAATCCTAACTATTTTGAATAGCTTTATTCATATAACTATTAATAAAATTAATTGGGTATTTCTGATTTAAGCAATATTTAGTAAAATGTTTATAGTTATTTATAATGTCTGATTTTTTTGACACCAGAAATTTATTACATTGTATATAATTAATAACAATATTTCTGAATATAGAAACATGTACATTACTCTCCCAATGAGGAATTTTTATAATATTGAAATTAAATTCTTCTCTTTTATCATAAATATTAGAAACTATTACATTTTGTAATGATTTCACTCATTGGTTAACTATTTATTTCAATATGAAAATCATCAAAAAAAAAAAATAAATAAATAAATAAAATGGTATATTCTATTACAGTTCAATATCAAAAAGGTCCTTAACGATTTCGAGTCTCTTTCGCACTCTCTTCCGTTCCTTGATTTTCCAAGCCAGGAGACCGCTGTACTTCGCGGGCTCGTTTTCGCTCAAGGGACGTCCGAACGCTCCCTTCAAAAATCCAGTCCTTTTTCTCCGGACTTTCTCGCCCTCTTTATATCATCTCTCTTTCTTCTAGTCATCCACTTCTCATCTCTTTGTCGGCCTCAGTCCCCCTGGTTCTTCTGCCGCCTTCCGGTCTCGGCTCCTTTGATGTCTTACCCTTCTGCCGCGCCAAATCGGTCTCGTTTCCGCTAGTCCCAAAGAGGCGCCGAGGCTTGGTGCACATTTGTACATTCTCAGACGCGACGTCGTCACCGAGTTGTGGGAAAATGAATACACAATGATAAGGCGCCTCTTTTTGACAGACTGGTCAGCTGGGAAAAAAGTTGCCGAAACTCGACCATCCAGTTACGAAATTCCTTCCCAGCAATTAGGAAAATGCCTGGAATTTTCGCAACTTCTGTCGGCAAGGGGCAAGGGATCTGTTGTAAAATAGGGGAAAGAGATATGCTTCGTCACAGCTGCCTCCCCCCTGCAAGTGTCCATTTCATGGGACACTAGGAAGTTCCATCACACTACTGGCAACTCTGCGAGTGGTCCTGATTCAGTGAGACCATTCTCGGGCAAAGCAATTAACTTAAATACACACATAACTAAAATAACACTAAGTCCATTCTCCGCGAGGATTTTACCAGTTGTTCCCTTTTATCCTATCTCTATTTTGCATACCAAGAGGCTCAAAGATTTGATAACAAACACCTTAATCATTTTTACACATACAACACAGACATACATTCACGCACACAGAAAAAAGAATAATTTAAAAGAAGAAAACTGAAAAGGCATCATTCTAATCTACTTAATCCGTCGGCATTCCCATGAAGTTTTCCTGGTTTATGACGAATTTCAAAATTAAACGGTTGTAGATTTAAAGCCCATCTTTGCAGTCTTGGATTGCTGCCCCCCATTTTGTTTAGTTATTTTAGGGGGTTGTGATCGGTTTCTATAATAAACCTCTGACCATATAAGTAGTGTTTTAGCCTCTTTAAGCCGAATATGATCGCAGCCAACTCCCTTTCTACCGTGCTATAATTTCTTTCCGCCCTTGAAAATTTTTTACTTCGGTATAGAATAGGGTGTTCCTCACCGTTTATTTTCTGCGATAAAACTACTCCAGCCCCTATATCACTTGCGTCCGTCTGCAAAATAAAATCTTTCGAGAAATCCGGAGCAAACAAAATAGGTTTCGAGACAAGTTTACCCTTCAATTCTGCGAACGCCTTCTCGCATCTTTCATCCCACGTAATA
>BMAV01010435.1:12727-38511 GCA_019973955.1 Trichonephila inaurata madagascariensis
AGAGCTTATGAAAGTTCTGGCATTCCAGTGTAGCTTGCTTATCTATCCACGTTTTTGAGACTCTTTATGTAGTTCTGGGCATATAAGAGGATGCTCTGAATTCATGATGACTGAATTATGAATTTAGCATACATCATATACAAGATGGAAGGTTGCCTATTTTATTAAGATGATGTATTCCATGCAATCACGGCCTGTCACAGCCTTTTTACGGGGTTTTTGACAAAACTTTTTTCAAGTACCTTGAATATTTTCTTGGGGTTTGCTGGTTGATTTTACTGCCTGGTCAGATTTAAGAGCATCCACAAATTTCTTAAAAATATGTTTTTTAAGTGACTCTGGAGGAACAGGTTTGTTGCTTTGTGTGTAACTTAACTTTTCCTCTCTTGCTGGTGTCTACCTTTTCGTTATTTATAATGTACGGTCGATAATAGTTTAAGATATCTGACTACCCTAAAATCATGATTTTTTTTCAAAAATTGACAATTTTTTTTCATGATTTTATTTTATAGGTCATCTTATTAGCTTAATAAAAATACCATGTTTTTTATTTCCCATTCGCTAGAACATGAACTACAAGCGTTTTAGTAAAAGCAAATGCCATAACTTTAAGTAAGATGTCAATCTTTAAAATGTGTTTTGCTCGAAATGTGTTTCTTTCGAAAAGCTCAAACGCGGACAACGATTGCTCAAAATGTTTTGAAAATAATTTGCTGAAATGTTTTGTGTATGTTCTGAATAACAGTAGAAGTATTTTGACCTTCAGATTTATCAATCAATATTTTATTTCAAAATTTACAGTCCTGTATGTGAATATAATCCCTGTTTTTTTAAGCAATTTCATATAATCACTAAGATAAAGTGCTCTAGTTTTTGTAAAAATTAAAATATCTCTTATCCTTAAGCTCATTTCAAACATGAATAACAAAGTAACACATCAAAATTGAAAAATTGAGAATTTGTTCATAAAATCTTTGTACAGAACGGGCCCCGTTGATGTAACTTTTTGTATATTTTTACCAGTTCTTTTCCATTTTAATAATAATAATTTTTTGTCTGTTTTCAATTTTAGGGTTTTTTCCTTAAAATATACTAAATAAATCTAAAAATCATAAAAAAATCCTCATATCTCCATTTTTTCAAAAAAAAAGTTTTCGCAAGTAGTTGGATACCTTAAAGAAATGTTAATTAAATTCCAATCAGAGAATTCTTTAAGATAATTCAAATGCAGTGAAGGAGAAATTCGTCAAGGCAATTGAATCCTATGTTTAAAGTGACTGCCTATGTTCAAACCGTGAGTTTGAAAAAGTACATCAATGAATTGTTTCTGATATTTAGTATCAGTCGAACTGGAATATACATATAAAATTGTTTTAAAAATATTATTGCTAGAAAAAATTATTTAAATGCTATTTTTTGGTAAGAAATGATAAAAATATGACATATTTTCAAAACATTCTCGTTTTATGAAATATTTCTCCCTAATAATAATATTTTTGCTATATATATATTTAACATTCCTATACGGAAACTGAACTAGAATTTTTGATATATATATAATTTAGAAGTGGATTTTTTCATGTTTTAATACATCGAAGTTGAGAAATCTTGACCAAAAAACAATGGTTATTATTTCAATTGGGAGTAACTCTGAAAAATATTTTGAATTTTTTGAAACTTTTAGTTCAGTCTCTGTAGAGAAGTCCAAACTATATATAGGCAAAATAATAATATTATAGAAGCATTTTTCATAAAAGGAGAGTGTTTTCAAAAATATGTCATTCTTCCTTTATTTTTTTGCCAAAAAATTGCATTTAAGTAAATTTTCCAGTAATAAAAATCTTAAAATAATTTTTTACGTATATTCTAAGTCAACTGACACTAAAAATAAAAAAAAAATATTGATTTATGATATTTTTCAAAATTACGGTTCCAAATGCAGTCTGATACATACGTAAGAAATTAAATAAGTATGTAAATGAAACTGTTTTTTAAATTTGAAACAAGTCATATAATTTTTTTTAAAGTCAATTCCTACTTCGTTAGAAAAACGTACTGGTGCAATCTGTTGCAGCTAGTTGTAACTTCGACAGAATTAACGCAGAATAAATTTAAAATTGAAAATAAAATTTAATTAATGAATTAATATTTGAAAAAACTGTATTAACATCAAGTGTCATCCACTAAAAGTTGAAAAAAATTTATTTGAACTTGAATGGATGAATTGAAAATATTTTATTAACGGTTGAAAATTTGAACAAGATATATATATATACAGTTGAACCTGTTTTTGTACGGTAGATAGTGACTGCAAAAAAAATAAGCGCACAAAATATATTCAAAAATTTCATAAACTCTTACATAAAACAAACTAATTCTTGGAAATACAACAGAAAATTTTTTTAATGTGGTGGATAGAGACTGTACAAAAAAAAGTGGCATTTATAAAATATGCCAGTTATTTACAAAATTTATGTAAGAATTCTTCCATAACCAAATAAATAATTAAACATTACACATGGAAACATTTTAAAAACATATAGTTTCTCATTGTATACACGGATAAGTTTTCAAAATGCACATACATAATTCATTGCTACTCATCGTAATACAAAGTTCTGTAATGAATAAGTTCAAAATCGCGCTTTCGCAACTTGAAGGTACAATTTCAATTGATTTATTTTCTGGCAACATAAAGTAAGATAATTTTTTGTGAAGAAAGTTGGGTGGTCAGTTGTTTGTAAATGTCACAATAACCAGATATACAAGATTGAAGCCCTTTTTGGAATTTTATACTCCTTTCTCAATTGGTATCTATTTGAAGAAAATGCTTTTCTAATTTGTTGGAAAGCTGGATCCCTGCATATTTTTATCCACTCTCAAATAATCTGGTTCTTCTTGTCCGTCTTCATAATCTATTAAATTATTCATTATGTTACTCTCATTGCAAGTTTTGTCTTCAATCAATCGCGGGCTGCTGGAGCGTTGAGAGAAAGCAACTGAATGCGCAGTGTCGGGAGACTGTTTATAGCAAATGAACAGAGCGTTTTTAAGTGTAACGTACAACCCCCGCATCACGGGGGGAAAGCACTCTAGGGGCCTAAGGCCTGACTTACTCTAAATACGTATTTACCTAATTTATAAAACGTTAAAGGCAAAACCTGACTTTCAGAGGGGGTCCTAACATTCTCCGTTACACCACTGGTAAATAGATAGAAAACATTACTGTGGAGCCAAAGCCATAGAATTTCAAACCCCGCAAAAAAAAAAAAAAAAAGATCGCACATAAAAAATTGCACAAAAAGGAAATCGCATAAAAAAGACCGTACAAAAACAGGTTCTACTGCATACATAAATTTATATATATATAGGAAGAGAGTTAACTAATAGTATGAATTGAAAAAAAGAATAAAATTAAAAGGTTTGTAAAATACCCCCTTCCCCCCATTTACAAGGTGCCTAATCAAACATTTGCATTCAAAATTCTGCATTAAAGTAATATTTCTTGTTGATTTCTATTTTGGAATTTCTTGAATCCTATAAAAGAAGAATCGCTTTTGACTAAAGAAAGTGTTAGATTTACAGAATTTATTGTATATTAGGAGTTATTGAACATTACAGAAGTTATTGAATGTTAGGAGTTATTGAACATTACAGAAGTTATTGAATATGTTGATTGAATATTAGGAATTCTCTCACATGTATTTCAAGATTTCAAATGTATGGTTTTTAACTTAAGAAACAATATAACTTAAACCCTAATTCAATTTTCATCTAAAATATAGTAGTATCTTTTTCACAGTGAATTGAAAATAATTCTGTTATATTGGGAAATCTCTTATTTTTATTGATGCATTCTCTTTTGTATGTGTTTTGTAGTCTTTCCATCTTCACTACAATATCTAGGGAATACTTAACCTTTACGTACTAATTAAGGGCTTTCAATTTTCGATGAATCATAATTAATATTCTGTATTCTCATAGGAAGCCTATAATCGTTTTGTAGGCAGCTTATTTCCTTAGTTTACTCGAATAGTAGAGTGAAGTTCTGTAGGTTTCGGTGATAACTGACAATTAAAACTTTGCAAAGTCACAAATTTACATTTGATTAAAATGGCTACCCTTACACGAGCACATCCGGGCTTCTGCAGAATTTTATTACCGGATCCAGACGAGTTTTAATGTGAATTCTTTTAATTGGTTGTGGTTTGAAGTGAAATGAAACGATTCATACTAATGGCTGTCTGGGGAAGCGGAAATATTTTAATTGACTCATTTTTCCGCTTGATTAAAAGCAAATATGTGCTTTGCTTTCCTGAAACAGGCAAAGAGCAAAATAGTTTTATTCTGTCTTTTACTGCAATTAACACTTTGTTTAAATATCCCTTGATGATGTGATGACTAAAATAAGTTAAACATATGAGTTTTAATTCTACGTTTAGAATGCACCAAATATTAACAATGTAATACGTCTTCAGTCTGTTTTTAATTATTAAGGCTTAAATATTGTATACTTTTGAAAGTGTTATTTATGGACTTTTCCCATATATGTATTAACTAGCTGTTACTCACCCGCTTCGTTGAGTATTTCAGGACTTTATATAACTATACGAGATAGGATTCTGAAGTTCACGGAATGAGTCAGTAACATGAAATTTTTTTCCAGCGCGCGCAGAGTGGCTACGATAACATTACTGTGTTACTGCATTCTTCCCCTTTTCTAAAAGTGGTCTTTACCACTATAACTTTTTTTCGGAATTATAACTGTTTTAAATATGTTAAAAGGGGTCTCAGGAGTGTTAACTTTGTGTCGAGGGTTGAAAATATAAACAATATTTAAATAGGTATTTTCAATAAGTATAACTCTTTGAAATTCGAATTAAATCATTCGAATCTTTTACACTTTATTTATAAGGGAATGAGGCTTCAAAAACGCGTAAAATGTTTAAAATATAATCATACTTTTAAAAATCATAAGCACATGGAAATAAGAAACATTTCTGTAAGAAATATTAAGTAAGTTTTACGTTCAGCATTATATTTCATTAAATAGTAGCTCTAATTACTAGCAATAAGTTGATTTATAAAGTTAAAAGTATCCTTATTATACTGTAGCTATTTTTATATAAACAGAATACTAAAGTATATATTTTTTTAAAAGTAAGAAAAATTACATTTTCAAAATTTTTTTTTTAAAATTTCAATATTTTTCAAATATTTTGAAACACAAAAGATGCATAATCCTAAAATTAGGTAGGGCTTAAGGAGCATGACACATTTTATAATTCTATAAAGTTTTATACATCAAAGGCTACTATTTTAGAAAATAGCGTGCGCAACGCAAAAATTACAATGTTTGTTACATAACTATTTCTTATTTTCATATGCTTAAAACTTTTAAAATTATGATTGCATTTCAAACATTGTGTACCTTTTTGAAACCTTATTTCTTTGTAAATAATGTATAAGAGATTCGAATTATTTAATTTTAACTTCAAAGAATTATAACTGTTTGAAAATTGCTTATATTTTCACCTTTCGAGACAAAATTAACACCCCTGAGACTTCTTAGCAACTTGGTACCCCAAAACTATACATTTTTTCAAGTATTCATTTTTTTCACTCCTTTTTTCAAAACCTTTCAAAAGATGGATTATTTTTGTTCGTAGAAAATCTAACATCTTGTCGTTTTAAAAGAATGAAATATTAAAATTTTCAAATATCGCACTCCAAAACGAACAAAAAATTAATATTACGCTTGCTTCTATGGTTTCTTTATATCATCTCTAGAATTTCAGTTTTTTGTCTTTAACCTACAAGTACATCATCTGAAATATCAGTAATATTACATATTGTTTGCCTTGAATATATTGTAGAATTTTTATTTTTTCTATATTCTTGGGTATTGTATTAGGTTTTGGAAAATCCAAAAAGGAAGAAAAGGCGAGTAATTAGAAACCTTGCTTTTGATTTTATGAAAAGCATATATCTATAATCTATATGATTTGATAAAAGCTGAAGTTACAAATAAAATTTCATCAAACTTTAACGCAGTACTATGTTGTAGCTTGATGCCTGATGAGTTTACATTGCTTAAAAATGGAAAATACACTCCTGGCCACGCAAAATACAATATCAAGAAGGACCAGAGATATTACAGCAAAGTTTAGCAGATAACTTGTACAAAGATTAAACGATTAAAATTAAAAGCCACTTGTGGCATGTGGGTGATGACAAAATCAGTAGTTAGTGTAGCCGTCATTACTGGCTATAACCGCTGCTACACTCCTCGGCATAGAATCAAAGAGACTTTGGATGTATTCTTGAGGTACAGCAGACCATGTGGCTTCCACATATTGCTAAAGTTGATCTGGTGTAGCAGCGGGTGGTGTATCCTGGGCCAGTCGCTGTGCAAGAATGGACCACACGTTTTCAATTGGTGATAAATCGGAAAAACAGATAGGTGAGGGAAGCAATTCAATCTGAAGGGTAAAGAAGAACTCATGAACATTGCGTGCTACGTGTGCTTGTTCATTATACAGTTGGAATACGGCTGATGGCAAGCGCTGAATGTATGGGAGAACCACGAGCTACAAAACCTTAGAAATGTAGAGCTGGTTGTTCAGTTTACCGACAATGCATTCTAGAGGGATGCGGCAGTGAAATTCAATACCACCCCAAACCAAGATGCCAGTTGCAGGACAAGTGTGATGATTCATAATGCAGTTGTTCAGTATGTTCTCACTACGGTGTCTCGAAACTCGAATGCAACCATCGTTATGTTCCAGGCAGAAGCGGATTCTTCAATAAGTACAATGTCGTTCCATACCATTGCCCATGTCCACCGTTAATCGCATCATTGGCGGCGCAAATGCTTGTTGTTTCCACTAAAGGGTAAACGAAGCAATGGACGCCTTGTGGACATTCCACTTTGTTGCAAACGATGTCGAATGGAACGAGCGGACACCGAAAATTGCGTAACAGACTGGATTTGTGATAGCTTTGATGTGGCTGCGTGATCCATCCCTGCCTTCCGCACAATCCGCCTGTCATCACGGGCAGTGGTTTAACGAGGAGGGTGTGATCGGCCCCGTCTATCCACCCACCAATCGGCCCATCGTTTCTTCCTGCATCCAGCGATGACAAATCCGCATCACATTTGCTTGGTTTCTTCCAATACGTTGACCGATTTCTCTGAAAGATAATCCGCAAACCCTCTAGGCTACTAATCTTCCTCGGCCGAAGTCAGAAACTTGGTCAAAAGGCGCTCGATGTCTACATGTTGTTGTATTTCTGGAAATTTCGTGAAGTAATGTTATGTTCCCATTATTTCCAGAAATTTTTCTTAGAGAGAAAAAGTATAGGAATCTTGAAAGCCTAGTAAATACGTTAACTTTGGCAAGCAGCTTATAAAAAAATTAATGTATAAAAATACTTTATTCTCTTGCATGTATAGTAACTTTAATCTACATTTAATTTGAATAATTTATTTTAAATTACTTTTTTACCAGATGTATATATAATTGCTTTTATAAATCCATATATTAAAATATCAAATAATTAAAGCAGCAGATATTTTTTCCAACGTTAGCTATGAATTTGACAAGATTTTAAGTTCATACAAAAGGTCAAGTGTTGTGTTTTTTAATTTTATCTAATAGATTTAGTGTTACTGTTTTTGAAATCAGTTAAAAATTTTCTAAAATATGGTTCAAAATCATAAGCTGTTTTTTATTCAAAATCTCTCAACTTAATCACGTTAAAACGATATTTAAAAATACGAGATTTGTGTAATTAATGCTTAAGATAGTTTAAATAATTAATATCTGGAGAAATCTATTCATATCACTATCTATGACGTAATCAGATCTTTCGAAAAAGATCCGTGTAGACTAGGAAGATGGTTTAGTTTTGTTTGGATCGTCGAAGTGTCGATTAGCGATTAGTTTATACTATTCACAGCAAATGCTTGCGAATATTCTGCAGTCATTACCTATTTGTATTTTTAGACACTGATAGCTGTGTCTGAGGGCTGTAGAAGGTGTGAAGGTTTTCTGAGATTTATTTGGTGAATTTTGCTACATTTTTAAGGATTGTTTTTCTTCAATAAATTTTCATCGCTCCTGAAGAACAGTTTTGTTCTTTGAAATTGACAACATACAAACCTCGACCACCAATCTGCATAACAATACTAACAGCTTAATGAGAAAAACTATAGAAATGAAGAGTGTGGCATGTTTAATTTTTGAAAGAAGTTTATATTCACATTATTTTAATGAGTCATCTGATAACTTGAAATTATTTATTTAAAATTCTAAATTTTGGTCAAGTAATTTCCCATTAGCAAATCAATTAACAAAACAGTCACAAAATTTTATCATAATTACAAACTTTTTTTTTTTTTTGTAAAATTTTAAACATTTTCGAAATTTTTTATTTTATACATAAAAAAGTAAATGTTTTTATAATAGACATTCCAATAATTTTATAATAATTTTGAATTAAGAAACGATGCTAGTATTGGTGCTTCAATTATTTAAATGTATGATGAAACTTCATCTACAATGTTTGCGCCTAAGATTATTGATTAAAAAAAGCCAAAAATTAAATTATTCAGCTTATATCTTAATTATAAACAAGAACATTTAATCTAATTTAAAATATTAAGAAAAGCCTCCATCTTTCCAGAAAACAAAATTGTTAAATTAATTAAGATCTAAAAATAATTTTAGAAAAATTGCTTTCATCCTGTAAAAGTAATTTTATAAAAGAAGATTTACTAACGAGAGTTATTGTAGTTCTAAAAAGAAAAATTACTTTATGACTCCAATTTTTTTATATTGCCAAAAAATACCATTTATTTTTTATCATTATTACTTCTGCCTGACTTTCACTATAGTAATAGAAAGGTGCAAAGTAGTTTGATACATTAACCTTCAACTTATAGATATGTCAGGTAAATGTTGGTAAAACGCATGCTTTCACATAAAATATTTAGTTAAATGTTTGTTTCATTTTGATGTCAATTTATGCTAAAAATACAATTACAACAAAATACTTTAATATTTTGCTATGAATCCTGCATATTAAGGTATCCGACTACTTGCGACAACTTTTTTTTTTGAAAAATGTAGATATGGGAATTTTTTGTGATTTTTAGATTTATTTAGTAAATTTTAGGAAAAAAATCTGAAAATTGAAAAAAAAAATTATCATTGTTAAAATGGGAAAAAACTGGTAAAAATGTACAAAAAATTACATAAACGGGGCCCGCTCTGTACAAATATTTTATGAACAAATTCTCAATTTTTCAATTTTGTTGTGTTACTTTGTTATTCATACTTGAAATGACTTTCAGGATAAGAGATATTTTAATTTTTGCAAAAACTAGAGTACTTTATCTTAGTGACTTCATGAAATTGCTTTAAAAAAAGTGATTATATTCACATAACTGACTGTAAATTTTGAAATAAAACAGTGATTGATAAATCTGAAGGTTAAAACACTGTTACTGTTATACAGAATATACACAAAACATTTCAGCAAATTATTTGAAAAACTTTTTGAGCAATCACTGTCCCCGTTTGAGTTTTTCAAAAAAAACACATTTCGAGTAAATCGCATTTTAAAATCTGACATCTTGTGTACTGTTATGGCAACTGCTTTTACTAAAACACTTGTAGTTTTTGTTCTAGTGAATGGAAAATAAAAAAATTGGTATTTTTATTAAGCTAATAAAATGGCCTATAAATAAAATTATATAAAAAAATTGTTAAATTTGAAAAAAATCATGATTTTAGGATAGTCGGATACCTTAATTTCAAAACGCTTCAAAAATACTCATAATTGTGTTTATAAATAATTTTTAACTAAAAAATGCTTTGATTAATTGAGATGCTTTAATAATAAACATAACGTAAGTGAATACACAAATACTAATATGATAATCCAATTTTCGATGTGCAATTCATATTTTTTCAAAAACCTATTAGTCTTTATTACTAACATTAAACTGAAATTTGTTTAAGTTGTTTTTTTATCATTTTATGAATGAACGAATTTATCTAATTAAATTTTCGATTATACATCTTAAATTTAAGGTTTCCGAAGAAGTTCGGAGTACTTTTTACAAAATAACATATTTAAATATTATAAATGCTTTTTTTTATATATATAGGATTCAATACCAATAAATACTAATATTTAACCAACAATATTTAAAACAAATCTCCTAAATTTCACAAAAATCACAATTATAAGTGAAATTTTAGCAATAATTTTGTAAAACTTCAAAGCAATTAGAGAAAAAAGTAATAAATTTATAATAGTAAAATAATTACCAAAACAAATTAGATGCATTTATCTAGAGAATGTACTAAAATTTTAATGTTTTATTAAAATTTGAAAATTTTAGAACTGATTGAATAAACATTATAAGAAAAGTCATTCTTTATGAGACCATTATTTAAATAACAAGCCCTAACTCAAAAAGTATTCATACAATAAGAAATATTTTAGTACATTTTTTAGAAAATAACATAAGTTTTAAACTCATCTCTATGTTATTAAAATGATTTAAATCTATAATTAATTATAACCATTGGGAATCAGTTATTGTATAATTTTCTGTTTTAAATTATTTCTATTCACACCCTAAATTTAATTTTACCCGCATTATTTAATATTAAACACTTTTTTTTGAATATCTAAATTAATTAAATTATTTCTATATGAATTAAAGGGCAACAAAATATTACAACAACAGAGCTAATGATTTCAATTTCCTTTTGCTTAAAACGTGTTACTAAAAAGCTTGACACACGCTTTTAGTATTTCTTAAATAACATCACCTATTTTCAAATGCTCTTCGAAATATTTATGAAGACAGCTTCTATCTGCGAAATTTATTCAAGGCGAAAATTCGAATATGTTCCACTAGCCTGGAATAAAAGTTTTCGAACATGGCACGTTAAGCACAACTGTCAACGAGCAGTTAAATTCTTCAGAAAAGAATTCCCCTCAGGGTATGAAGAAACTTTAAGTTTAGCACCGTCTGTGCCAGGCCTATGTCGGCGTTCCTATAAAGTGTTCTGTGCCAGTCCCTCGAATGAAAAGAGCAAAAATATTATCGTCGAAACAAAAGGGAAATTTAACAAGACAACGACAGCAGAATGATAAAAAAAAAAGAACGAAAGGCTTCGGGCTTCAACTTAGCCGAAGCTCTTAGTTTTTCCTCCCCTAATCTGAGCTATACCCTTTTTTCTTCCCTTCAACAACAAAGGACAGTTTATTTACACTTTCTTCGCTATTATTTATTCTTATCTTCGAGGTGGAGGGAATAGTGTCCATACGTGACTTCAGCGCAACAGTTCTTTTATTTCTAACAGCAGTCCTCTTTTTCTATTCTGGAAACGTTTTGGGGTAATTCTTGGTAACTCGAAATGTATTTCCAAAACCATATCGAATAATAGGATTTCATTTCTATGTTCGTATTAATGCAGGTGGAAGTTCTCCTTGAAAGTGACTTGAGTTAGGGTTCAGAATTTTTTTTTTAGTGTTCGATAGCTGTTCAGAAGAATTAGTGGAGGTTTAGTGCGGTATATATATATATATATATATATATATATATATATATATATTAAATTTTTGAGAATTGGATATTTTCCGATTAACATACCAAGTTGCAATAGGGGGAAGGTTGGCGCCATCAAACTAGTTTAACCCCACTTATCGGTCCTAGGTCCGTGGTTGCACTTGGATATTTTATAAATTTTTATTTTATAATTTTGTTTGAAAACGTTGGAATTTTATCTCCTATATTCGCCATTGATATTTTGAAATGGGATTTAATGTTATAAGATTCATATAATTTCAATTTTTTAATTGATTATTAAGTTGTGATTGAATTATATATATTTAAATATATTTATATATATATATATATATATAGTAAAATAAAATAAAAGTGAAGAAGTACTAGAACTTACAGTGCTAAAGCAGGAAGAAATTGGAATTCACCAGACACAACAAATGTAGATACAAAAGAGTCTTTGGACTAAACTGGAGACCTATTATGATTTCTAAAGTTGTCACTGAATTAGGCCAGTGAATTAGGATTTACCAATGATTTAAGGATCCAACCTTCCCCGTACAGCAGAAATTTTCGACATAATAGAGAAAAAAAAACAAGTTGAAAAGTTAAGCCTAATGCAACACGTGGAAGAAAAACCTGATAATATATTAAAATGAAATTAAGAAAAGAGAACAATAATGAATCTTTTAAGGAGAGGAATAGTAAAAAAAATTTTATACAGAAAAACTTACGATAAAAACTTACATGTAAAATAAAAATTGGATATATATATACATAAAGATGTTAATTATTTCGATACATTTTGTAATATTCTCATTTCTATTCTACCATCCAACGTATTTTAGAAAATTAGTATTCCTTAATTTAGTCTTATGAGTTGTATTTCATAATAGATTTCTTTGAATTAATTATTTCTGATACTTTGTTCTCTTAATGTCTTATAAGTCGGGATGGTATGCATAAAATAAATTCTTCAATAAATGTCTTACTTTTAACGGTCTTTCTTTTGTTTTAAATACGTATTTCATCTGAAAAACATCAACACTGTTTTGATTCTTGAATTTAATTAATTATGATGCAATTAAATTTTGTAAGCCACCTTTCATACAAATATTTCATAGAACCATCTTTCATACAAATGCTTTTATTCCATTATAAGCGTAGTATTTATACAAAAGTGCTTAGTGACTTTGTTTATCTATTTGTCTTATTCTTTATTTACTATTATTTGTTATAAGGAACCTATTTCAAGGAAAACATTCTAATAGAGTATTATCAGGAAAATGCTCCTAATACTTTTCTTTCAAATTTTGTAGCTAAGAACGAAGACACTTGATAAAAAAAAACAGAAGCTAGCTGTTTTGCTGATGACTTCTGCTAATTCACGATAACTTAAGATAATTTCGATAGACTTGCTTGAATTATAATTACGAAGCGAAACAGTGAAACAGTGAATCTTCATTTGGCAGGGTTGGGCTACGAGGTAAATTAGGTTATTCACTCTTCTCAAGCCATTACACGAGATTGTGATGCAAATGTAACGTTAAAAAGTATTTAAGAAGCAGTTATCATTTTAAAATTATCCTGACCACCAATGGATGGTAGTTCATTAGTTCAGAACTTCTATAAGTTTTTTCCCACTTTCTTAACATCAGAACTAAAAAAAAAAACTCACAAGGGCAGTCTCGTTATCCTTTGGTACTACTATAAAGGAAACAATATCAAAGGAAAAAGTAGTACAATAATACCTCAACTTACGCTACCCAAACTTACACAAATTCGGAGTTACGCGATTTTTAAATCTCGTTGATTCATCTCCCCCCCCCCCATCACTGAAGCTTGGGTGGAAAAAATGCCAGAACCTGATGAAATTGGCAATTTGACTGAAGAAGTTATCGATCATGCCAGTCAAATAAATTTAGAAGTGGATAGTAATGGAGTTCAATTACCACTGGATTTCCACAATCAGGAGTTGACAATTGATAAGCTCATAGAAATGCATGAGCAAGAGCAAGATTTGAAGAACTTGAGTCTTTAGACTCAGTTCAATTGGACAGAATGACGGTTGGTTTTGTGACAGAAGGCTTCAGATTAATAGAAAAAGGGTTACAAATTTTAGAAAATATAGAATCCAACGATGAGAGTATTTTTTCAACTAAACAAGGAATAAAAAATTATTAGGATTCTACGAAGAACTTTTGCGGGAGAAAAAAATATTGAGCCGACAGAATATTTTGTTTGATTTTATGATAACTTCTACATCAAAATAACTTCGATTTGTGATTTTGTATTTGTGTTATCTAAGATTTTACTAATCATTTTCTTTTTCTAAATTGTTACTTTGTTTTGTCTCCGGCCCCAACTAAAAATAGTTTGCATGCATTTATATTCGAAATTATATCCCGATTTACCCGAATTCGACTTAAGGGGTATCACTCAGTCCTACTTAGCGCGTAAGTTCAGGGTATTACTGTATGATAAAAAGTGGCGCTAAAATTTTATTCACCTGGCGAAAAACTTTGGGTCATTTTGCAACCCTTTTGTCTTGCCAGAAAATAGAATTTTCGAAATTCATGCCGAAGTGTAATGGCCAATAACTGGTCCTCCCTCAGAAATCTACCACTTCTAATGTCAATGCAAGTCTTACAAAACTGAAGGAGCAATGGGGTGTTTCAATACTCGTCCTTCAGTTTTGCTCACTCACATCTTTTTCAAATATGGGCACTTCTCCAGTAGTCATGTTCATACAAAATGGACGAATATCAAAAGAGGCTTGGGGACACAACATGCATATAAAGAATTTTTACCTGTTTCCAAGGGTGTCTTCAGAGTCATTGAGGCCCTGGGTCCCCATGCAAAAGTAAGCCCTACCTAAGATATTTAAAAGTAGACAAAAACAACATACATTGTCAA
This sequence comes from Trichonephila inaurata madagascariensis, assembly GCA_019973955.1. Lineage (NCBI taxonomy): Eukaryota > Metazoa > Arthropoda > Arachnida > Araneae > Nephilidae > Trichonephila > Trichonephila inaurata. The sequence goes on from BMAV01010435.1 coordinate 27,234, forward strand.
ACACTTGTTCAAACGGGATGTTGAAACAAATAAGTATGAACGATACACAACCTCAAAAATCTAGGCGGAAACCTGTTCGACCGATGGCAGAATTTCAACTAAATGAGTTGAATGATTGTATATGGTATTACGCCTAGGTTTAGACATGGACAACGGCCATAGCATAATAATACAGTCTTACCACTTTTGTCAGTCGACATGCAGTTTGAAATTCCTGTTTTTCGGAGAATATAAACGGGAATAATAATTGACCAGTAAAATTATCCAGATCATGATTTTATTAAGACAGAGTAGAGAACGAAATAAGGCCCTCACCGAGGTTGAGGCCCTGGGAACATGCATTAAGACATCCCTGCCTGTTTCAGCTACTGCTTAAGGTATCCGACTACGTTCGGAACCATGATTTTGCAAAAGCGTATAAATGGATAATATTTATGATATTTAGTGTCACTTAGATTAGAAAAGGTATAGTGTATTGTTTTAAGTATAGTATTACAATAAAAAATTATTTAAGTACAATATTTTGACAAAAAATGAACGTGGAATGACCCATTTTTAAACTATTCTCCTTTTGTGAAAAATGCTTCTATTAAAACAATATTTTGCTTGTATATAGCTCAGACTTCTGTACAAAGTCTCAATCAGAATTTTTGAAATATATAACTTAGAAGTAGGTTTATCCATCTTTTACGACAACAGATGGGAGAAATTTTAAGAAAAAAACGCTGATCATTATTTCAAATGGTTGTAATTCTGAAAATAATGTGAATTTTTCAAAATTCATAGTTGAGCCTCTGTACAGAGGTCTGAGATATATACAGGCAAAATGTTATTATAATAGAAGCATTTTTCACGAAAGGAGAACAATTTGAAAAAAAGGTTATTCTAAGTTAATGTTTTGCCGAAATATTGTATTTAAATAATTTTTTTTGTCAAAATCTCCTTATAAAATAATTTTATACATGTGTTCTAATCTAAGTGACACTAAATATCGTGAAAATTATCCATTTATGCGCTTTTTTAAAATCTCGGTTCCAAATGTAGTCGGATACCTTAAACCAAATAATAAATATTTGAGAGAGAGAGAGAGAGAGAGAAACCAAATCTATTAACTTAATCTAACTAAAGAGTGGCTCAATAACTAACATCCAGTGTTCTACAACACTGAAATATTTTGGAACATCATACTTCTAATCGTACTGAATCAATGTCTTATTAAACACACTGGAAAATAACTCATTCATTTGTTATGCCATCAAATGTCATCTTATGTTTTTTAAAGTCCCATATTAAAAGGAAAGTAGGAACTAGATGAAGCTTGCTGACAGTTCGGGTGCCAAAGAGATTTCACAACGTTTGTGATATTTATCATTTTCAACTTAAAAATTTTTTCTTTTGAACAGTTCGATTCGGTGTATGTAAAACATGATGAATGTGAAAAAAAAATTCTCTGTTTATCCAAGCAGTTATGACTATGTCACGCCCTGAGAGGTGCAAGAGGGTTCGAAGAAGAAGCAAACATGATCTTAAAAATACCAACTTATATTCTATCTTTAGCACTTTATGAAATATACAACTTAATAGCTTAACTCTGGAAGTAATCAGAAATCATAACCCTTAACCTGGTATACTAGATCATTGAAATTAACTTTTCAATTGGAGATCCTTGTTACGATCTTTCTCGAACCCTATAGCTCGGTCAGCTCCAAGGTTGTTTATTCCATCCTTTCCTTGTGGATTCTACGTCGACTACTGATCTCAAGACTTGCTACCTCCCAGTCTTTGTTCAGCTTTCTAATACTTGGATTTCACGTTTCACGATCAACACTTAATCATTAATCTTACATACTTAACGTCAGGCACTTAAATAGTAGTTAAATTTGCATAAAAGCAAGTCATCTCTGCAGAAAGCGGTTTTTAAACTAAAAACTCAGTTAAAGAATATTTTCCCCAAGAGAATTAGTAGAAGAACCGAATAGTAAGGTGTATCGTTATGCAATTTAATACCTTCTGTGAACAAGTATTATTAAAATGGGTAAATAGCAATTTTATATGGCTCTCCACTCCATATATATTTTGTGATTGAAATTTGCGTAATGTAGATATAGATTCCAAAATTGTATTCTTTGAATTTAAGAAATCTGAAAATCTTATTTAGATCAGTCAGATAAATTGATTTTCTTATGTTCAATAAGTTATTGTGAGATATTTTTTTTACAAGTGCAAAAAAGATGAAAAAATTTGCCGAAAGGGACTTTAAGGTATCCGACTACGTTCGGAACCATGATTTTAAAAAAGCGCATAAATGGATAATTTTCATGATATTTAGTGTCACTTAGATTAGAATACATGCATAAAATTGTTTTAAGGACATTATGACGAAAAAAAAGTAATTAAATATAATACTTCGGCAAAAAATTAACTTAGAATAATCTTTTTTCCAAATGTTCTCCTTTTGTGAAAAATGCTTCTGTTATAATATTTTGCCTGTATATAGCTCAGACCTCTGTACAGAGGTTCAACTATGATTTTTGGAAAATTCACATTATTTTCAGAGTTACAAACCATTGAAATAATTATCGGCGTTTCTTTCTTACAATTTCTCTCCTCTGTTGTCGTAAAACATGGATAAACCCACTTCTAAGTTATATATTTCAAAAATTCTAGTTGAGCCTCTGTACAAAGGTCTGAGGTATATACAGGTAAAATATTATTATAATAGAAGCATTTTTGACAAAAGGAGAATATTTTGAAAATGGGTCCTTCTATGTTCATTTTTTTGTCAAAATATTGTACTTAAATAATTTTTTTATTGTAATGCTATTCTGAGAACAATTTTATATGCGTTTTCTAATCTAAGTGATGCTAAATATCATAAATATTATCCATTTAAACGCTTTTGCAAAATCACGGTTCCAAACGTAGTCGGATACCTTAATAAAACATAATGCACTTGTTTCCAGTTTAATCCATGTTACATAACATGGATAAAGTTTACTATTGTGAAGATTTAGTTAAATTTAAAAGGATAAATAATAGACTTCAGTAAAATAATTTCAAGCACGCGTCATAAGTTGAATTAGTTAATGCCAAATTACAGTTTTAATGAAAATTATCATGTCAATTAATTGACGAAAATCAGTTATGAGAAAAAGATGTAGAAATAAATAAGAGTACAAACAGCACTAAAGCTTTTTTGAATTGTTTTGCCTTAGAATTTACTTTTTTTAAAATTTGTATTTATTTTATATTTATTTTATGACCTTGTTGTGTTGAACATGAAACGAGGAAAAAAAACAAAAAAAAAAAAAATGTCATAGTACAAGTTGAAACCATTTGGTTAGAAGCAAACATAAGCACTTGCTTAAGAACGAAATTCTGATTCATTTTTTTACAAATTTCTATTGAAATAAATCGAACATTTCGAATTTTTTAAAAATAAATCTTAAAAGGGAAACAAAACTAATCTAGAATAAAATCATTTTGCCAAATCATTAATAAAATATTTTATTTTAAATTAAAAATGACAAAATAACTTTTTAATATCATGGAATTATTAATTTTTCTTTCCTACAACTTGAGTCGTAGAAACCGTTTTAATCGAATATTTATCAGTAAAAGAAATCCATTATAAAAATAAGTAATTAAAAAGAACCAAAAGGTAATAAAGTAATGTTTTGTGCTTAAAATAATTTATCTGTAACGTCTGTATTTCTAAAAAGATACAATGCAAATTACTTTATTTGTATTTTTACTAATACATTGTCTGAATAAATAAATTTATTTTCCGAAAGAATGCTGAATTTCTGTGTTCTTTATGGTTAAATAATCAAATTAGAAAATCAAGATCTAACAAAAGAAATGGATTCGATATTTGTATATTTTTTTGTAACTGCTGCTTATAAAAGTAGCATGTATTTCTTTTAAAAATATATAATGTTTGGAATTTTATTCTGAATAAAACTATTAAATCTGATGCTGGAGTGGAGCATGTGTATTTGAAATTAGAATATATTACTGCTCCAATTCTAATTCTTTACTTTACCTCTATTTTTTACTTTTGTTATACCATGTACTATTTAATATAAAAGATTTTAAAATTAAAAGAAATGGCTGTTAGGATTAGTTTTAGATCACTCTGAGAAACGATTATTCTTAACAATTTTTTTCAAGCGTTTCTTTTATGTGTATTATTTTTATTTTTTAAATTTTAAGGCATCAAAATGTATAATTTTGTTACATATGAATTAGAACTGAAAATGTGTTTTCTTTGGATAATTATACTTATGTATTTCTCTAACATCTCTCTATATTTCTTTTCTTAATTTGTTTGGAAAATGGGAAAGCGGGATTATTACTTTAAAAACAATTACAAAAACGAACAAACAAACAATTATACTATTTTAGGCTTGCTTCATTTTTGCCTTAGATATTTATAGGATTAATCAGAAAAGAAAGAAAACGCATGGCAACATATATATATATATATATATAGTAATATAAAATAAAAGTGAAGAAGTACTAGAGCCTACAGTGCTACAGTGCTAAAGCAGGAAGCAATTGGAATTCACAAGACACAACAAATGTAGATAAAAAAAGTATTTGGACTAAATTGGAGACCTATTATGATTTCTAAAGCTGTCGCTGAATTAGGCCAGCGAATTAGGGTTAGCAATGCTTTATGGATTCACCTTCCCCGTACAGCAGAAACTTTCGACATAATAGGGGAAATAAAAAAAAACCAAGTTGAAAAGTTAAGCCTAATACAACACGTGGAAGAAAAACTGTTAATATTTTAAAATGAAGCTAAGAAAAGAAAACAATAATGAATGTCTCAAGGAGAGGAATAATAATAATAAAATTTATAAAAAAACTTACGTGTAAAATAATTACTGGAGATCGAAAATTCAACCTTCCACTATATATATATCTATATATATATATATAGATATATATATATAAATTAAAAAATGCATTAAAAATTTTGCTATTTTTGTAAATATCCCATAATAAACTTAGGAGTAACACATTTTTTTCTCTTTTTAATCTTTTTTGTTTGTTGGAAACGATGGAAGAGGCACGTATAATTTTTAAAATTAGATAGTGACACTTTCCAAAAAGGTTGACAATCCCTGATATAAGTTTTAATTGAGAATTCATACTTTTAAGAGATTCATACTTTACTCATCTTACATAACAATATTTAACCAATATCTATTAATTTTATTTGTAAAATTTATATGTTTAACTTAATTTAAATTTTAATCTTGTCATCTCTAAGCCTAAGTGTCAGTGAAAAGTAAAAATTAAGATAATCGAGCATCATATAAAAAATATATATCAAACTGTTTTGTCACGTGAGAAATTAATTACAAAATGCACAAGCCAAGTTGCTTTGTAGAAGAAAATTTAAACCAATTCACTTTTGGAAATAATCCAAATTTACTCGAGTTCCCTTTACATGATGATACTTGAAGATCGTGTGAGGATTTATTTTAAACCACAACTGGCAATGTTTTGTAGTCATTTTCGCAGCAGTCCGAAATGCCAATTTGTAAATTATTTAGATTTCATTATGGTGAGTTTTAAATGCATGCAATTTTGGTTGGTCCTTTATATCACTTAAGTGTTTCTTAAACTGTGGGGTGCGACTCCTAAGGGGGCGTAATAATCTCACGTGGAAGGGGCGAGCATATAGAAAAGTCGAAAATAAAAGATTATTTAAAAAATGAAGTATTTACTGAAAGGAAGCAAAACGGAATACATTTTGAACTATGAAAAGTAACACAATACTTTTCCTATTACTAAAACCTAACTTAAAATATGTATTACATAAAAGTAACATATACAAAAATTAATAGTTATATTGATAGTTTGTATGGTTTGTAAACAAGGTCGTATTGTAGCTTTAGAGTAAAAGTACTTTATTATTGCATTTAATACATTGCACTGTATGAGGGAGAGAGGGAAGGCGCGATGAAAATTATGATTGAAAATTGGGTCGCCAATATTGAAAGTTTGAGAAGCAATGCAGTACCTCCACTTCTGGGTTAATAAAATTGATTAGGATCTTGACGAAATTTTAGCGTTTGTCCCTCTCTTTAATTACATAAACTGGGCTGGAACTTTGACTTTCATTGATGGATTGTCACCTGAATTGTCTTGACCATGGTTCAAAATTACGAGGTCCGTCACCAAAAGCCCTCAAGTAGCTGAACAGTGTGACGTTATTAGGTACTTAGGTACTTTAGCAACAATCGCCAACGTTCAAGATAGTTTGCCAAGCTGGCAACTCCGATTTTGCCGGTGTCGTATGCGCTGAATTGGCAGTCATGCGCTTCATTTCATATAATGTCACCAATAGGTTGCAATAATATGTAAGTACCATTATTTATTTTGCTTTATTATTAATATTTAACTTAAGTAACTTATCAGACTTTGATAATACTTGTAGGATGGCAAAAGCGACTATATGATTCTATTGTGAATGAATGAAATCATGAGGATGTGCAGGACAAATTTTTGCTTAAATGTGATGAAGATGGAATAGGACATATTTCATCCATTAAAAGTTGTCATCGTAGTATTTAGTATTGTATACATTTTAAAATCTGTTACAATATCAGATGGTGTTAACTAATTGCTCTGTAGTCTCCATTTTATTCATTTGGTTGGAGTAGTATCAAAGTCTTCTTTAATAGTGGTTGACCTCACATTAATAAAGTCAGGAGGATGTCGATCCAGCTTTAACCGACATGGCACATTATGCATGATTTAAAATGGATTCGATAAACTTTTTCAATAATCACGTTGTCCTCAAGGATAAGTCAATATGCGATTAGTTTCTGAAGATTTCTCTTGGAAAGAATGGAGAAATATATATTGCAATAAAGATTTGAACCTTCATAACACACAGGTTGAAGTACCAACTTTTTTAACCCTTTATCTAACGCTTTATGATTTATTGCAGTTTTTTTCATGTAATATTTTTTTGAATCCCTACATTGAAAATTAAGGCATATACATAAACAAAATACTAATATTTGGGAACTTTAATCCATTAGAGATAATTAATTAATTACAGATATTCAACTGTAAAATTAATTATATACACTGATCACTTAAAATAAAGAGTCAAATCATTTTCTAAAGTCTTCATTAACATACAAAAAAAAAAGACATTTAATTTTTCCATTATCTTCTTTTTTTCATAATAAAAATGACAATCTTCGCAATCCGCTGAAATTACCGTCGGCTGAAAACGCAATTTCTGCTATAAAACTATTTGCCTTCTTCACTAAAATACTCCTCGTAGAGCTGTGCTGCCATATATCTTAGAAGAGTGGATTTAAAAGAATTTTCCTGCTAAGTATCGTCAGAGTATTCGTAAAAATGGTCATTCTATGTAATTTTAAAGTGAGTGGGACTTATAAGTACCGTCGGTAGATAAAAGGGTTAAAGGCTTCCACCCAAAGTTTAGTCAGGTTAGAAGTTTGTGGATTTGTTACTAATTCTTACATCTCGAACTTTTAGCTTGTTCTTCAGCCATTTCTTAAAAATTTATTATTTGGGAAAGTCAATAATAAGTAGTCTGTATAATGTAATCTGTAATATATTCTTCTCTTTTGATGTAATTTTAATTTAACAGTATTAAGTTAAGAACAAGTTTACTAATTACCAGTGACTCTATGGGCTTGTGTCATAATATTATTTACAAAACTTAATACTTATCTTGATAATTTGTACGCTTTATAATTAAAACTGTATGGTAGCTTTACGTCAAAATATATTATTATTGAAAAAAATTTTTTAATATATCATTATCGTATAATTGGGGCGATGAAAATTATGATGGAAAGTTGGGTCACAAGTATGGAAAGTTTGAGAACTGGCTTAGAGGCTGCGTATTTAGTTAAAAGTTCTTTGCCTTGTATTTTTGTTAAACACAGGAGAACTTTGAAAAAAAAAGTGGCAATAAGCCTTGGGGTTAACTTTGTTGAAAGATTTTCCACCCCATGGTTTTAACAGACCTGTATATAAAAGATGGGCTAAGGTAGCTGTGCTTCGAGATCATTCTTACATTTTTGAAAGGCAAATTCAACTTGTTCCTTTCAATTTTTAATTCTCTTGATTCTTTTCATACTGACTTTCAGAAACTGAAATAATGATATTTGATTGTGTATGTTGGGGAGGAGGGGGGATAATATAAAACTTAAAATTGTTATAAAAAATAAATAATAGCTTTTTTTTTGCTTTTTGTTCCATAAATTGATTGCTCCTTTGGAATTTTAAAAAAAATTACGATTTTTTTCCCGAAAAGATGAGAGTGAATCAAAGTCATTATTTCTTTTTCACAATAAATGAGTCTAAAGTTGTGTTCTGCGATATAAGTTTCAGGGTATAATAACTTATGGTGGAATAATTAGGTGGAGTTAAACAAACAGAAATGAAAATTCTAGAACTCTGAATATAAGAAATTTGAATATAAGGCAGTGACATTGTAAAAAAGATAATGTGTTTGAAACAACTTTATTACAATGTTTTAGATGATACAACGCTTCTTCTACACATTTTTTTTTTTCGTTATTTGAGCTAGATACTTACTTTCAACTTAAGCAATGAAAAAAAGCCTAGAGAAGAGGTTGATTGAGGAAAAAAGTTTAAAACAGATAGTTGAAGGCTTTTAACAGATTGAAAAACTTACAGGAAAAAAAAAATTCTAAAAAAGACGTATTCAATCCGTAACATATTTATAAAACTAGGGCAAAACTGGATGTTTCAGATTATTTCATTTCATTGAAATTGGTAATGTCTTTTATAAATTCTGCTGTTTATTGTTTTACAAAATAAATATAGAAATGCATTAACTGTATACGGATTTCAGAAATTTTCTGTGTAAGCCACCTTTAATGTGTGTTCCAGCTTGATAAATCATATAATAAACATTACTTATGAACAATTACTTTACAGATTCTTAGTTTTAGACAAAATAATAAAGAATTGAGCTGAATTACTATAAGAGGGCATGACACTACAGATGAAAAATATTTTGAAGTTTTTAACTGAGAACACAAAAACCAAAACAATTACTGGCCTTAAAATTATGCTTATCCCTACAGTCTTAGTTTCAAAGGCCAGGAGTTTGTTATTATATGCTATCTTATTTTTGATTTTTGACGTATGGCATTACATCATGATCATGATATTAATAGATTTCTCCAGTAATTTCTAGAAGTATCCATATGATAGCCAAGTCATCCAAATGGTTGCCAACTCGCCAAATTTGATCGCCAAAAATGATATCAACTTGGTTGCATCTCCAATATTTAGCCACGTTTCGACTAAAACGTCATTTTAATGTAAGAGGCAGCGATGCTTTCAAATATTACAATTTTTATCATAAAACAAACACAACAGAAAATAGTATTAATGTATTAGACATCCAGATACAAATAATTTACACTATTTTAAACATTAATTACACAAATTCGTAACAATATACATAAATGTTACTATAAATAACATACACATTATGTACTATAATGAGAAATCCCATATAATATGCAGAAAATATTTAACCCTTTATCGACCAACGGTACTTATAAATACCACTCACTTTAAAATTACATAGAATAACCATTTTTATGAATATTCTTACGATACGTATAGCAGAAATATTCTTTGAAATCTACTCTACCAAGATATATCGACGCACGGGTTCTATGATGAGTATTTTAGCTGAGAAGGCGAATAGTTTTATAGCAGATATAGCGTTTTCAACTGAAGGCGCTTTCAGCGGATTGCGAAGATTGTCATTTTTGTTTCGAAAAAATAGTTAATATCAAAATTTAAGTGTCTTATTTTTTTGTATGTTAATGAAGACCTTAGAAAACGATTTGACTATTTATTTTAAGTGAACAGTGTATATAATTAATTTTAAAGTCGAATAATTTTATTTAATTAATTAACTCTAACTGATTAAATTTCCCAAATTTGAGTATTTTGTTTATGTATATCCCTTAGTTTTCAATGTAGTGATTCAAAAAAAAATATTGCATTAAAAAAAAAAAAAACTGCAGTAAATCATAATGCGGTCGATAAAGAGTTAATGAATTATAGAAATTTTATTGCTTCTATTTGCCTTTAAAAATGAGGAAACAGTCTTATTTTAATTTACTGTTATGACGTTTTAGGGTCATATGTGAAGATCTTTGAATATATACACGAGCCTAAAGCGTCACCTTGTGAATGGGGAATCCTACTTACATCACCTGTCATGATACGAGTCTGCACCATTCATTACCAGATCAAACGTTACAAGGGGATTCCAAGTATTGAATCCTTGATCTATTGCGTTCTGCACATTGTTACCACGCAATGCTACTGTCATTTCAATCAACTGCTTTCAAGCAATCAGACAGCGCATATCTCCTTAGTTAGACCGTCAGTGCAGCGAATAATGGACTACCTTGGATCATAACTGCCTTAAGGTTAATTACCTCACCCTAATAGGAAACACTCTGAAAATTGTTATTCAACATTATGGGTTCTAATAGATCTTTTTGAGGAAATCTTACTCTAGATTTTCGGTATTTATAATTGAATTGATGCATTAGATGACAAACACGTAAAAGCTATTGTCAATTATTATTGAAAAAGGAAATTAATTTTTGAACTTATTTTTCCCATAAACTAATAATATAAAATATATTTTTAAGGTCAATTCCTTCTAAGGTCAACAAAGAGAAATTTTATTTTAGTTACCTTTTATTAAATAATTACAATTAATATAAATATGTATATACATAGGACAGAATCACAATATTAAGCGGCAAAATAGAAATATATCTTCCTTTCTATATATGGTGTTTCTATATATGGCCTGTTATTTTTGTTTGTTACTATTAATTCATTCATAAATCACGTTCTCAGAAATTAGGCCATCCCAGGTAGGATTCGAACTCATGGCTTTTGGATTATAAGTCCAATGCGGTACCCATTGCACCACAGGGTCAAAATGAGCGATTTTTCTTTATATATATGCATTGGACTATTACTTTTGTTTGTTATTATTTATTTAATAATTAAATTTAATTCATGAATTAATATTTTAAAAAACTGTATTAATATCAAGTGTCATTCACTACAAGTTAGAAAATGTATTTGAACTTTTGAGTGGATGAATAAGAAGTATTTTATTAACGATTGTGAAAATTTGAACAAGATATACATCTTGTAGTGAATGACACTTGATAGAGACGTGTTAGCTACGTTACAG
>BMAV01010435.1:43511-89031 GCA_019973955.1 Trichonephila inaurata madagascariensis
AAAAAAAAAACATTTTTGTGTTAGCGAATTAAATAAAAGAAGCTTAGAATATCAGTTTGGACTAACAATGCAGAAATTTTTCTTGTTTGAATTAAATCTCGAAGGAAAACTAAAAAATAACTTTGTTTTCAATAACTTTTTTTTGCTTCCGTTATTTACTATTTAACCTAAAACTTCAAAAAATAAACAAAATGGTGCTTAATCCTTTATTTTAGAACAATGTGAATTCATATAAACACCAGGATATTTTGAAGATTCTAAAAGTGCTTTTTTACTTTTCTTTAAAACTGGGGTTCTTAAACAGATTAGAACTTGGATCTCAATAAAAAAGAAAGCTTTCGTTTTCAATCAGCTCAATGATACATTAAAAGAAAAAAATGCTCCAAAAATCTAAGAAAGTTATTTTATCATATATTGATTTACACTGAAAGCCATTTGTACGGCTTTTTTTTACGTTTTATGTAACTGTGTTTTCCCAAAAATTGCACAAACTGAGCGAAAAGAAAAAAAAATTAAATTTTTTCTCAAGTACTTTCTTTTTCTTTCTCTCAGGACCTGTTTAATCTTCCTCAGAATTTTCAGAAGAAATTGAATTACCTCAGAAGAACTACTTCATTTGTACGACTTTCTCAATATAAGACATTCTATTCCTAACGTTTTTTGTTTGTAAGAAATTTGCTTCTCTTCTATAAAAAAAATAAATGTTTGTAGGAATTGCATGGAAAAACATAAGCAGCTCTGTGACGTCTCTCGCGTCCTTCTGCTAACATAACTCCTATGTTCTTTGACGGCCACGATTAATGGCAAAACCTTTCCAACCCAATACCAAGAAGATAAACGAATGTAACATGTAAATGAGATATACTTTAAAAGGATAGAAGCTTTGATGATAAGATATAGCGCGGCAAGTTTAGAGATAGCTTAGTGTGGAATCTTTCAGATCAAGAGTTAGCAGTCCGATAGCTTTGGAAGGAATAGAAGTCCATTGTAAAGAAGTTGGAATCGTCGTATATAAAGTGACATTATAGATATCTCTCAATCACTGTAGGAAGGAGATCTGCAAAAGGTAATATTTAGGTATATGAAGTTAGATGAATCGGTTTATTTATTATAATTAAGATAAATGTTCTAGTTGCGTGATCTGACTTAAATACAAGGTTTAATTGGGTGTTAACTCTCATTTTAATTAAAATTGTCAATTAGAATTAAGTAATATAAGTTATTCTTAATAAAAGTTGTATTAAGAACCAACATGTCTCATCTCATTTTGATAATCCCACACCTCTAGCTTACGCGGATCCGGAACGACTTAGTCATCACAGGATAGCTATGTCGCAGCTCAAAGGACCTCTGTATAATTTTAAAAAAAGTTTTACGTATTATACGTATTTGTTTTTCCGTTCCATTGATGGGAACTTCCATAATTTTTTTTAAAGATCAATTTTAAATGTTAATGAGTTATACAATGCAAATTTCTCTATGGAAGGCATGGCAAAAATAGTTCCAACCATTCATCAAGCATTTTATATAGCTTTAATTCCGAATCTTTGAAACTTTAAAAAACGTAGAGGAAAGTGAATGCAATATAGAAAATTTATTCAATTGGAAAGTTTGAAATTTATGCTTTGTGCTTAAACTAAAAGTTTTTGAAACAAGATAGTTTAAGCAGGCTGTCAGCAATCAGCAAACTTTTTCAATAAAAAGATCTTCAGGGCACTCGAATGCTTTAAGCTTAACTGAATCTCCTGGAGCTATGTTGTACTCTTTGCAAGAATCTAAATGATAAATCTGAATATAAAGAGCAAAAATGGGACGAAGATATCATGACATTGGCAGAAAAGAAAAAAAATTGGGAAAACTGGGAAAGTTAAAACAAATAAATGAGTAAATAAATAAATAAAAATGGGAGGACGGATATACATATACAATAATCTTCAATGATGTTACGTGTCTTTTACTGATAAATTTTAAATTTCCCCATTTTTCTGAAAAGAATCTTATTCTTTTCTTTCTCACAAAAAACAATTCACTTTCATATTGTTTCCTTAAAGAAATGTAATAAATATATAGGGTCTTTTTTTCATTTTTAGGGGTATCTTTTTGTTCTAATAGTTTTATGAATGAAAAATATTAAGAAAATTAAACATTAAAATTAATTCAAGCTTCGAAATTTGATATCGAGGGGTCCCACTAGATGGTGCCACCCTGAAATGGCTCTCCAATTTGGGGACTTGCCGTGTTTGCAAATGCTTGGTTGTCAATATATAGCCCATTAAGGAAGAACACATTAAATATGAAATCAAATTATTTTGATCATAGGGGTTCAATTCTTACCTTATTATTCTATGACCTCCCAATAATATATTGACAGTTCTCTACTTCTAAATTTTTATAAGTAGTTTAATAATGTTTTCCTCGATTTAGACATATATATTATGAACCATTTCTTAAGAATATATAAAATCTGTGTTACTTTGTAATTCAGTAAAATTAATTCAATAATTTGATGGAAATATAAGATAACTTCTCTTTTACCCATTTTAATAATTTGTTAAATTACTGCCTCTGTATTATTTGATAAGTAACTCCTCTTTACTTAAATTTACATTGGTTCAGATTCTTCCCTAAGAGAATAACGGTAAAAAAATTAAAATAAGAACAACTTCGTGTTATGAAACTTAATTCCTTATTAAAACTTATATAAAATCGCATTAGTATTTTATTTTATTTTTATAAAATACATTATTAAATTAAAGCGATTCTACATACCTTTGATGTAAATGTTTCTTTGCGTTGAAAACTTATTTCAAATATATAACTGATATTGTGTTATTATTTTAGATTCCAAAATGAATATTAAATAAATAACATACTTTACATGCATTCCGCTATGATTTTAAAAGTAAGGAAAAATAATAATTTAATTATAAAGCTTCGAATGTGTGTGTGTCTGTTTGAAATTATTTATTACTAAGCTCGACATCCTTAAAATGTGGGTTCTATTAGCTCCAAAGTATATAAACCTTCATTGGACTGAGACGAAGAATTCATTTTCAGCCAAGTTCAAATACTGTTTCATTTTCTTCGCCTTTGTTCAACATTTCAATAAGAGAAAGTCTTATTAATTAATTCTTTTACTTCCGAAACTTTAAATTAATGTCTTAAGCAATGTTTGTATCTGTGCTTACCTTTAAATTTCGAGAAAAACTTTTTCTCACGGTGAGTAAAATAGATAACAAGTAATATAAACAAAATTTTTTTGAAACCAATTCCTACTTAGGTCAACAAAGAAAAAATTTATTTTAGTTACTTTTCAATAAATAAGTACAAATAATATAAACAAGTATATACATATGATAGAATCTTCATATTAAGAGGTATAACACCCTTTAAATTATTATTAAAAACTTTTTAACCACATTAAATTTGTACTTACATTTTTTAATAAAAAATGAATATAATTGGTAAGAATTTATCTTAAAACCAGTGTAAAAGGAGTACTGACGTTTAACTAGAATATGATTTTATTCAGGTTAAATTAAATCCTCATTACAAATTTAAAAAAAAAACTGTTTTATCCGATGGTGCTGCCATCTAGAGGAATAATGTTGACTTAAAATATCTCTTGAATTATAATTAGTTAATTAAATTAAACTAATAAATTAATATTTGAAAAAAAAATGTATTAACATCAAGTGTAATCTCCTACAAGTTTGAAAAAATGTACTTAAACTTGATTGGAGGAATTTAAAAGTATTTTATTAATTATTAAAAATTTGAACAATATAAATAAACATATATAGGTAAAGTGTGAATTAATAAAAGAAATTGAAAAGTAAATTCGTTTCGAAATTGCTATATTTTTCACATGCAACTACAAATCAACAATAGAATCTATAATTGTATCCTTAAAAAAAAGATCTTA
Organism: Trichonephila inaurata madagascariensis; assembly: GCA_019973955.1. Lineage (NCBI taxonomy): Eukaryota > Metazoa > Arthropoda > Arachnida > Araneae > Nephilidae > Trichonephila > Trichonephila inaurata. Next base: position 47,437 of record BMAV01010435.1, read on the forward strand.
AGTTTGAAAACTTGCAAAATATGGTTACTACAGCTTTAAATTAGATTTTAATATTGTTTAAAAATTTATGACTCTAAATTGACTTTGATAGTCTTCCAAGTATTTAACACATGATATTTTTAAATATATGTCCCTTTTATGAGTAATATAAGAAAACTAAAATTAAGATAGATGAAATTATCTACCACTTGAAAGTACATGAGAATTAAATAAGTGAGGAATTATGATAGCACAGACTTAAAAAATTTTTTAATACAATTTCTTCAAGAATATCTTATTATGTTAATCCGCTTAAGGTATCCGACTACGTTCGAAACCGTGATTTTAAAAAGGCACATAAATGGATAATTTTCATGATATTTAGTGTCACTTAGACTAGAATACATGTATAAAATTGTTTTAAGGACACTTTGGCAAAAAAAAAATTATTTAAATACAATATTTCGGCAAAAAATTAACTTAAAATAACCTTTTTTCAAAATGTTCTCCTTTATTGAAAAATGCTTCTATTATAATAATATTTTGCCCGTATATAGCTCAGACCTCTGCACAGTGGCTCAACTATAATTTTTGAAAAATTCACATTATTTTCAGAGTTACAACCATTTGAAATAATCATCGGCGTTTTTTTCTTAAAATTTCTCCCCTCTGTTGTCGTAAAAAATGGATAAGCCCACTTCTAAGTTAAATATTTCAATAATTCCACTTGAGCCTCTGTACTTAGGTCTGATCTATATACAGGCAAAATATTATTATAATAGAAGCATTTTTCACAAAAAGAGAACATTTTGAAAATGGGTTATTCCAAGTTAATTTTTTGTCAAATTATTGCACTTAAATATTTTTTTTTGTAATACTATTCTTGAAAGATTTTTATATACATTTTCTAATCTAAATGACACTAAATATCATAAATATTATCCATTTATACGCTTTTGCAAAATCATGGTTCCGAACATAGTCGGATACCTTAAAGTTTTATTTACAAATTATATTAAAATCAAATTCCAATTCATTAAATATAAAGTAAATGAAAAAAAAAATTTTTTCTTAAATATTTTCTGTACTTTTAAATGAAATAAAAAGCTCCGATTAGTTATTAAGAAATAATCCGTGTGTGTATTAAGTTGTACTTTACATATATTTCCAGATGTAATTAAAATTTTTTTGAAAGGTGAATGATGAAAACAATTAATTTTTGAATAACATGCATTTAAAAGACTGAAAAACAAATCTAACGATGTCATGACATTAAAAACGTCCTTATTTTTAAAAATGAAAATATTGTATTATTAATACAGTCGGACCCCGATTTAATGAATTCATTGGGACCGAGTATTTTGTTCGTTACTTCGGTGTTATTTATTAATAAAATATAAATTGATAGCACTTATCTTTTGAAAATTTTTAATGAGCAACTACACAAAAAAAGTATTCATAGCTAGAAATTACAAATTTTTATTTAGCAGCTGAAAATGCTTTTTGGAAATTATTACGCACCAGTTAATTGGAAATTTTTAAGTACTGACTAATAGATGCTTGACAATCATTTTGATTCCTGACTCGAAAGAGTTCTATTTCGCATTTATGCAGAGTAGATAATACTACGACATTTACATCCCGCTGCATGAGGTGTGTTTTTACAGTTTACAAATAATATAAAGCACTAGAAAACGTAGCAGTTTTGTTAGGAATATCATTATGAATTTGTGCATCAGAATCCTATTTATTGCCTCCAACGAATCAATAATTTCTTCAACTTCCATTGTAGAGATAGACCCGCTTTCAAATGTAACACAATCGTGAAAATCTTAAAATATCCCTTGTGTTGTGGACTGAAATGATATAAGGAAGGAATTTCCTGCCCTAATTAAAACTGATACGATTGGTTACACTCATGAGACTCACCTATTCATGTTTCGTCTCATAATGGTCTGCATCTTTTTCCGTCGAAATTTGCTGCTTACAAAAAAATATTTTTCCGTTCAGGAAAAAAAAAAAAAAAAATATTAATAAAAACTGATAAAGTTTTTCGAGGTGTAGAAATAATTCATTCATTCGGGGTATATTATTCGTTAAATAGGATTTTTGTTCCTTCATTTTAATAGGAGAAAAAGAAAAATTCATTAAAATCTAAAATTCGTTAAATAGAGGTTCGTTAAGTCGAGGTCCGACTGTATATACTAAATTATAACTTTTGTATAAAAATTATAAACTCCAATAGAATTGTAAGCTTCTTCGATTAACTTCTTCGTGTGGAGAGATTGAGAAACCTTTCTAAAAAAACAGGGAGAACTAATTCCTTTTTATATATATATAATATATATATATATATATATATATATATATATTTCTTTTTATATATATATATATATATATATATATATATATATGTATGTATATGTATATATATATATTTGAACTAATTATATAACAGTTTTCAAACTAGAGTGATTTCTAAAGTATATCCCTAATTGAGAGAAAATGGTGACAACTAAATATAATTACGTATGAAGGAAGGAATAAAGAATGAATTGCTACTGAAATTTAATTGCTGTCTAAATGAAATCCAGACTTAGCGTACTTAAATACTTATTAGCAATCTCTCCACCCTTAAAGAGGTAAAGTAGTAATGCATTTTCAATTCACTTATAAACTGAATTAAGTTTACTTAATTACTTCTCTGACTTTGTCTGAAAATACTATTCTAATAAAACAATTAGAAAAGGAAATTCATTTCCTTCTTATAACCTATTCACATAAATTATCATCGAAAAATGAACATGAGCTTATTGGGATAAGTAGGTTCTACAGAACAAAATGCACATTCACTTTAATATTTCAAATTTTTTAAAAAATATCTAAATAATTGTTCAAGTTATTCTTTACATCATAAGACTTAAAATTCCTTTTTGAGAATTAATTTTAAGTTTTTTTTTTATAAATAATTAAGTACAGTACTGGTTATTAAAATTGCTACTCCAAGAAGTAATGCAAACAAAATAAATGAGATACCTAATGATATTATAGTAAGAACCCATAATTAAATTTTGAGGAAATTTGGTGGTATACATTCGGAGAAATCTGTGCTCATAACAGTCACCAATGGCAGCAAAACAGCACTTAACCAAATGGAAATGGAGTGGAACAAAGATTGATGACATATGTGGGTAAATCAGTTCATAAAGCTTTAACAATGCGCCATAATTCATCGTTCATGGTGACTACTGAGTGGACGCTTGCATGTCGATTGGTAAACCTTTGATGAACGTTTTCAGTTGAAGAAGTATCAGATAAACGAGTTGTTTAGGGCAACAGTCAAACATGATCTGTTATGTTATCCGACTACGTTCGGAACCGTGATATTGCAAAAGCCCATAAATGCATAATTTTCATTATATTTAGTGTCACTTAGATTAAAATACATGTATACAATTGTTTTAAGGACATGTTGACAAAAAAATTATTTAAATACAATATTTTGGCAAAAAATTAACTTAGAATAATTTCTTTTCAAAATGTTCTCTCTTTGTGAAAAATGCTTCTATTATATTAACATTGTGCCTGTTTATAGCTCAGACCTCTGTACAGAGGCTCCACTAGAATTTTTGAAATATATAACTTAGAAGTGGGTTTATCAATGTTTTACGACAACAGAGGGGAGAAATTTTAAGAAAAAAACGAAGATAATTTTTTCAATGGGTTGTAACTCTGAAAATAATGTGAATATTTCAAAAATCATAGTTGAGCCTCTGTAAAAAGGTCTGAGCTATATACAGGCTAAATAGTATTATAATAGAAGCATTTTTCACAAAAGGAGAACATTTTGAAAAAAGATTATTCTAAGTTAATTTTTTGCCAAAATATTGTATTTAAATAAATTTTTTTTTGTTAAAATGTGTCCTTAAAACAACTTTATATATGTATTCTAATCTAAGTGACACTAAATATCATGAAAATGATCCATTTATGTGCTTTTTAAAATCACGGTTCCGAACGAAGTCGGATACCTTAATAGGAAGATCAAGACAACACAGGCAATATCAAAACACCGAATATTGTTCTGCTTAAGCGTGTGCCTTGAATAAAGAGAAGAATCACCCCCAGGAGTCCTAAGACTCCAGAAATGTAACGACTGCTATTCAAAGTGTCAGCAGTACTATCAACAGGTGATGCAAACGTGTATCCAACGACACCCCACACCATAATTCTAGATTTTGGATCAGTATGATGATGTTGAGTGCAAGCTATCAGTGGGCATTTTCCACGGTGTGACGTATAGGGATGAGGCCATTATCAAATCCTATACACAGCCGTTATTTTTCTTGAAAGACGGCGTGATGATATTCCTGAGTCTAAGTTCGTTATTCATTCGATTTGTGTCAAATGTAGACGAAAACATGGTGGATGTGTTGACAGTCTATAGTAGTCAAAGGTCATTGTACCACTTTTAAAAGGACTTCATTTCCTAACTCAGTTCTCTTGTCCGTAACTTTACGATCCCATAAGACCATATGTATGTGTCCGCACTTTCGATTGTTAGTGATCAGGGGCTGCTGAAATCCTGTACAGGATATTTACTGCCTTCTTGAATCAATCGATTCCATAGTCTGGGGACAGTCATCCGATTTTGTTCAATTTGAGCAGCAATAAATACTACAGTATGATGAATCACAATCCTGGTAGCCTATAGCTCTAACCCGATCAAATTCAGTCGAATGCTGACTTTGTATGTTTCCTTCTTACGCGAGACACAACTTTTCTAAAACAAGGTTTAAATGTAGCTTTTATATAAGAAACCCGATGTACATACAAGTGTCTTTTATACACAATATAAGTAATACCATTAGCCCTCACTTTGCATGTATGTGTTAAGATTTGTAGTTTTGTATATTCTAACTGTCATGAAAATTTCGTGAGTGTGACATGCAACCTTCTTGGTATAGTAAGCTGTAATGTCCAGTAGTGTAGCTATAATTATTTGAAAATAAAATTATATTTGTGAAGGAACACATTGCTGATATTTTTTAACTAACCGATTAAAAATTTGAATTTGTATAATCGCATAATTGTAAAATTTGTAGTACGATTATGTGTTCCACACTTTTTTCAATACAAGTAGTTTTTGTACAATAAAGTATGTGGTGGTTAAAATTGATGTTGAAATTTTATATGTATAAAATTCATGAAATATTACGAAAAGTATGGCAACATGATTTTCCGAGATATTTGTAACATGCATAAACATTAATTGCGTATGTCAGTAGGATTTATCTAATCAGATACCTTTACATTTTTAACGAATGATATAAAGTATATTTCCGCATATTTATAACAGTCGAGTAAATTAACAAATATTTTTATATAATTATTTACGATTTTTGTGATTTCTTTCTTAATAGAAATAAATGCCCTACCTTCAGTTGCCATGAAAAATTATAGTAATTATTTCTAGCTCATTGTGATGATAGGACTTTATACAGTTTTAATAATATCCCGGAATATTTAATCCTGAATTTCACCAATTTAGTATTCTGTTTTCAATAAAACAAAACCTTTAATATTCTTTTGGGAATGTAGTATTGCAATTAGATCATTATTTCATTTGAAGTACATTTCAGAACAGATGTATGATACTTTCAGGCATCAGTACGAAATGAAACTCTGTTAGGATACATGTATATATATATTTTAAATTTGGAATAGAATATCTTGACATAAGGGAATTATGCTTTTGAACTAAGGCGAATTTTAACTTATGTTATTTTAATTTCTTGTAGTTTTTAAGCAACTGACTAGATTTCTAGCAATAGAGTCATAGGAAATTAATTTTACAGATTCATGTATCGCTTGGTTAAATCTAGTTAAAGGGGTAAATTATGTTATTATTTTTATGAGATATTGTATTATTAGTTTGTTCTAGAACAAAAAAGAATGTTAATGTGGGTTTCATTTTTTAACACCCTTTTATAAGCTTCACTTGTACGTAACGGAATCTTTTAACTCAATTTTTACGCACTTTAAAAGGTCAGATTAATTCGAAATTTTGCTCACTTGTCCAGCATCAATGACAATACAATAATGTATTAATTTTGATGCATTGTTCTGATCAAAATCATCAGGATTAATGGTTTCCCATTATCAGATCCCATCCCGCATCTGGCGAATAATTTCAGATCCCATTTCCAGATATGGCGACTGAAAGATTCGATTAACTGTAAAAGGGTGTTTTTTAGTTTTTGAAACTATAATTTACTATCATACTTCCTGTTTTTTAAATTTTATACTGCGTAAACAGTAACTTAGTTATCAAGTACAAAGTGTAATAAGAGCACTTCGCATAAATTGTGAAATAATTAAATTCGTATGTATGTGAGAATATAAATACGAAGAACATTTCTCTTTTCAACTTCCTTACAAATAAGAAACAGAGGTTATATATAAATAACTTTTTAGTCTTTTGTTTTTGTCCTTTTGAATATCGTTATCAATATTAATCATCTTGATATTATTAGTTAAAGAAAAAATTTTAAGGAATTTTCTGGCAGTGATTTTGCATGTGAGTTTTAAAATATTTAATTTTAATTGTTTCATGGACATATCTCAGAGTTTTGCTTGTAGTGACAATTATTTGAGTAATTAAACTTTCAACTGTTTCAAGAATTTATATATGATATACTAGCACATTCCCATACTGTATATGTATATTATGACGGGACGTAATACAGTACAGAGGTTTACTTTGTTTTCTGTACTTAAATTGGAATTCTGGACAACAAAGAAGTAGTAGCATAGGTTAGGGTTAAAGCAATGTGCTGTCTCTTACTGCTCATTCCGAACTCCTGCTACTACATTTCTGGCACCATGTATTTCAAAGTAATATTAAATTAAATTTTTAGGTTTAAAATAGCATCTAATTTATTTAAAATACAATTTTGGTGATTTTAAATGTAAACCATACATTAATTGTTAACTCTAACACTCTCACAAGAGCATATGTATACGATTTTTCAAAATAAATTGTACATAAAATTTTTGTTTTGTAAAACAGTAATTTAAATTTCGAGAAATAATTACAATTAACTACCCGTTATTTTATATTTATGTAGGGGAAAAACCGGGGTAAGATGAAGAGCGAGGCAAGATAAGGAATGTCTTTATTTTCCCGTTTTCCACTAGATGGAAGGATCAACCGGTCACTACTGGCTCTCCTATTGGCCTTTCTTTAAACAATAGTGTAGAAAAGCTGAAATCCCCATTTTTGTGTTAGTTGTTAAGCTTTGATTGTTTACCTATGCCACGATATAACTTTTATGCATGTGTAGATAAGCTCTGCTACAGATACAGGCTAGATATATCATTTCTCTTTAGTATTTATGAGTAACTTAGTTTAAATACTGTCAATTAATCGTCTTCCTTAATGGCAATGAAAATGAATATGAAATGAAACGAAACAGACAATCCGGGGCAAAATGACGATCCGATACTCAGAGTACGATGACGAGCTTGTCATCTTGTCCCGAGTTTCGGAATTTATTAAACTAACTACGTTTTGTCCATTTATTTAAATCCTGTAAACGCTTGTTTGTCTGTGTGTTTGTCCGCTCGACCTTGCGCTTATATCTCCTCTGGGGCTAAGAGGGGCATTGGATGGGGGAATGCATCGTTCGAAAGGAGGCGACCAGTGAAAAACATTTTTGCCATCCGTTTAGCCACCCCCCTAGTGAAATACCTCAATATCTTCAATTCTAACAGTGCGACTCCTTCTTGACCGACCGCCAGACGTTTGATTGGGTTTCGCCTTGGCAAAACTTTTCAACGTTGCAGGCTACACCCCCAGTGGTGGTGGTTTTTAAAATATAGAATAATAGTGGTAATGTGTGTGTGTGCTCAGACCATGGTAGTAGAAAACCAAAATATAAACCCTCCAGAAGAACCAGAAACTATGGCAAATGCTGATTCCGATGCACCAAAAAAGCCTGTTAGTGTTTTTTTTATTATTTCAAACTATTACCTAAGGTAACACAATACGAGAAAAAAAAAAGCAAAAAAGTGAGCTCAAGCATTCTTACAAGCACACCCATCAAAGAAATATTAGAACAAAGGGAAAAGCAGAAGGAAGAACAGAAAACACTTTAAGAAAATAGAGAAAAGAAGCTTGTGAAGCTAAAAAGGAAGTAATAAAGCTCAAGCTAAGTTCCTGTAGGCCTAAGTCTATAAAATCCATGCCAAACAGTCCAGTTGCATCAACTTCAAAGAATTGTGTTATAAGATGTCCAGCTTGTGAAGAGAAATATTGTGACCCTTCAACAGTAGAATGGATCCAGTGCTGTAAATGCCAAGAGTGGTGGCATGAGGAATGTTCCAATAGCCCTTTTATTTGTGACTATTGTTATCTGCACAATAAATACTTCAACATTACGTTACAATGCATTACGCTTAGTTTGATACTTTGTAAGATGTAAAAACACAGTTATCATTTGTTAAACCATGTAACATATTCAAAAGATAGAATTTGTTCAACCTTATTCAATGTTGCCATCTTGCCCCAGTACTGGCAAGATGACAATTTGTTAAGGTTATGAAAAAATAAAATAATCCATTTTTTTTTATTTTAAAAATTAAATGGTAATATATTTAATACTACAAAGGACTACTCTAACACTTCATGTAAAATTAATTTTTTTTTATCCTTAAAAATAAATTAATAAACTACAAAAATTGTTAACATAGCCATCTTGCCCAGGTCTCCCTTACTAAAATTAGTTTTTATGTGACTTTGTTGTTATATAAGTATATTGTTGTCATATATAAATATAAAAAATAAATTTGGGAATAATCAACGATCCAAAGTGTAGCTATTTTTGTACATATTTTAATATTTTATAAAATTGTATATGCCAATGACAAGTCAATGTTTTAGATAATGACTAGTGAGACATTATTTAGTAGTTCCTATTCGTACTAAATTTATTAAAATTAACACATTGTGCCACATCATCTTTATGCACTAAAGTCTAATCACAGATTTCTACCGAGAGTTTTTAAAGTCAGAACAAAATATGGAAAAATAATGTATAACATCAAATAAATCAGAATATAATGCACTTCAGACGAAACGTTTTCATATTTAATGCCTCTTTTTGGATTAGACATATTCATTTTTGTCTAATTTTAATGTCAAAGACAAATGCTATTTACTAATGCCACGCATGCGCGCGCCCGATGCTAGTTTCAATATTGAAAGCATAAGGAATTCTACATCCCTTTTCTTACTCATAGATATTTCCGGGTAATTAATTTAACGCATGAATTATTCTTACTCTTATTGCAGACTGCAGACAAAGAAGTAATAGATATCTGTTTCGAAGAAGAATGGAGAAGATGTATTATTAGTTGGATACTGAATTGTATGATTTATAAGAGGAATCGACGTTCACAATCTGTTAATAATGGATGCTTAAGAATGGATTACAACAGTGGGGATCTATAAGGATTAAATCTTTTCTCGGCTTTCAGAATTTCCTTCTGCTAAAGGTTTTACGCGAAGAAAACAAATGCAGTATATTTGAAAACTCTTCTTAAAAAAATTATCGATACATATTTTGATTAAAAGCCTAAGAATAATTTATTATTTCGAACAGATTATAAAATAAAGAACTTTGCTTGGATCTGAACAAAAGTTATTTTGACCTTAAAAGTGTACTAACATAGCTTCAGTTCATTGTTATTATGAACTTTTCTTTTGAAGCACACAAAAGCTGCTTTCCGAAATGCAATTAACTTTATTAAAATTTTATTTGTAAATGTTCTACTAATTGTTATTCTCACATTGTAAAACTAAACAGGAAAAAATTTCGATCAATTTTGATGGATTTCATTATTTTTAAACTTTATGAATAAACTTTTTGATGAGAAATGATTAAATGTACGAGACACACGTGAAAAGCAATTAGAAACTTTTCTAAACTGTTGAAAGGTAAATCAAATGCAAAACTGAGGACTGTTTAATGGTAGTCTATTGCTATACATTGATTGATTGCTTTGATTGAAATTAGTTTTGAAGTATTTGAAAACAGGAGAGAAGGAATCCATAAATGATTATTACTTGCACTTTCAATTTAATCACATTTTAGCATGCAATAAAGTTTATAAATTTTAATAGGCTTATGCTTTTTATAAGGTCGTAAGATGCTTAACTTATGTGAAGCTAAATTTGGTTTAAGTATTCTAAATTTTGTTAAATTGCCTCTAAATTTTAATGAAATACTTCAAAAAATTAATTTTAAAAGTAGCTTTTTAAAATAGATTAAAATTGAATTCTTTAACGGGAGGCTGTGTAATTCTATTTGTAAACATTTTGGAATTTTTTTTCGTATGTAGGTTTTATTTCATTTAAATTGCTTACGCTGAAAAATTTGTTTTGCATGTTAAAATTCAAAATTTATTTGTTATAATGTTTAAAGAATATTATCCGAACAAGAGTTCTTTTAAAAAGCCTGCTCTTTTTTGAGAATAGTTTCTAAAGGTCAAGAAAAAAAAAAAAAAAAACCGTAGAAAAATTTATGAATTTTTCATTCATTAATTATAAGTTGCTCTAATCAATCCAACCAAGCTTACGCAATAAATCTAAAAACGTAAGTGAATTCATTACAGAACTGTTTTTGTGCGGTCATTTTTATGCGATTTTATTTTTGTGTGATTTGTTTTGTGCGATTTTATTTTTGTACGATATTTTCGTGTGGTCATTTTTGTATACGGTGTATAAATTTAAATGGTTTTGGCGCCACTGTAATGTTTTCCATCAGTGGACAAATAAACTAAGACGCTCTGTTCATTGGTTATAAACATTCGCTCGACAATGCACGTTCCATTGCTTTCTCGCAACGCAATACCAGAATGCAATTGATTGAAGACGAAACTTTCAATGACAGTGATATTATCAACAATTTGATAGATTATGAAGACGGACATGATGAACCGGATTCTTGGAGAGCGGATACAATATATGCTGGAATTCAGCTTTTCAACAATCGGAAAAGCATTTTCTTAAAATAGATACCAATTCTGAAAGGAGTTTAAAATTCCAAAAAGAGCTTCGATCATGCATATCTGTTTATTGTAATGTTCACGAGCAACTCATTAAAACTTCTTTCTCATTTTACGGCTCCAAAAATTAAATAAATTGAAAATGTATCTTCAAGTGCCGAAAGTGATTTTGAACTAATTCATCAGAAAAAGATACGCGCTTTGGATTACGATGAGTAGCAGTGAATTATGTAATCGAAAATTGAAAACATCTTCATGTATACTGTCATAAATGAGCTATCGCGTTTATCGGTGTTTGGGGGTTAGAAGAAAGATCAGCCATAGTCAATACAATTCTAATTCATTGTTTTTCACTTAATTCAACAACCCAAGGTAGGAAATGCACACTTTTAAGTACAGGAGCAATTACACGGCAGAAATGATACTTAATATTTAATTATAATTTAATTAGTTTACTCTTGGAACGCTTTGGTATTCTACCTTCTAAATTGCCGTAATTCCGTTCTCAGTAGTTCGACCTCTGGTCGTTATTATTGAATTCTAACTTTATTGATTAAATCGATAATTAATAATCTTGGATTATTCAGCAATTAATCGTCGGGTAATTCTCAGCTACTTTCCACTGACCACTAACTTCGCGTACCTAAAAGTTAATGCTTAAATATAACCCTTCATTTACATAAGCCGTGTGTTCTTTGGGAGAAAGTTTTCAATCGACAATATAATGAGAAATTAAATGTTTTTAAAATGTTTCCATGTGGAATTTAATTATTTATTTTGTTTGGAAGTACTTTCTCATAAATTTCTTAAATAATTGATATATTTTTTAAGTTTGATTTTTTTATGGAATTACCCTTTCCACCGCATAAAAAAAGGTTTTTTGTTGTATGTCGACAAAATTGTTTTTTATATGTAATAATTTATGAAATTTTCAAATGTTTTTTTTTTTTTGTGTGTGTGATTTTTTTTATGCGATCCCTATCTACCGCACAAAAACAGACGTAATTGTATATTCCTTAATTCAACACGCAAACAATTAAAAAGGAAAAAAAAATTAGAATTTAGTTTAATCAAAATAAAATAACCATTCCTTTTCATAAATATTATATAAATTCATTCCTCATTATTTTAAGTATCATAATAATTATTTATAATCATCAAAATGATTTTTTTTTGTCTAAAAAAATGAAATAATAATGTAGTTGATAAATATTTATTGGTTTATTTTGATACATCTGAGTAAATTGTCTTTGAGGTTACATAGTTTAATTCGGAAGGCATGAAAATTATTTTAATTAGCATATATTTACTCTTAATTAGTATTTTTAATTCTTTATGTATAAAATTATTTTTATATAAACATATAAAAAACTACGCGGCACAATGATTTTTCTTATTGCTAACTTGAAAACTTGTTACAAACATTTCAAATATTTTTTTCATTTTTACCGAAAATGACAGATTTAAATTAATAAAAATAACTTAAAAAATTGGAATATATATATATATATATATATATATATATATATATATATATCTTCCTTTTTTGGCTGGCACTTTTTTTTTCTAATCCTCGCATAAATAAATTATTTTTTAGAAAAATTAATTAAATAATTTGAATGAGATTATTTTTGCTGTTCGAAATATGATAAATACATAACCATCATTTCATATTATTCCCTGGTGGGGAATGTTACTGCTGATTCGTTATTATGAATAATTCTCTTAATTGTGTGGATTCTTTATGCGATATGCAGATAGTTTCAAATTAATTTTCAGCAACAATTTAACTAAAAACAATGTAAATCCCTTTAAGACCCGAATTATTTTTTTATCTTTAAATATTAAATTCTTCTGGTTATTAATGCTATATTGACCCCAATGACCCTGGGAAAAATAATGAAAAAAATCCCCCTCTCCCCCTCTTGGAACGTAGAAGGCACTCGCATGATCGTGCGGGTTGGGCGTTATCTGTGAAGCAAGTCACCTATGAAATTTTACGAGTTATACATTTTTAGATCTATGTTGATATAAGGAGCAATCTGAGTTCAACTAAAATTGTTACAAATGAGGAAATTATTGATTTATATAATTAAATCTTTTATTAGTTCATTATTTATTTATTATAAAAATCTTTTGTTTTGTTTTTGACAAGTATAAATAACCATTGCATTTTTCGCAAAATATTTCCGAACTGCTTTCTCAGTTTTCGAATCTGGACTTATATCTATATAGATATACATGGAGTGCTTCATGTTTGAAAGATGATGTGCATTAATATTTTATGCTATATAAATATAAGTGACTCTGGTAACAACACCATTAACATGCACATGAAGTGTGCTTTAAGCGCTTGATGTAAATTTCGGGAATATTATTTGCCTTCCGAATTAAGCGTTATGAGCAAGATTTGGTTTAATAATGCTATTAAACACGTAATTAGGGCCGTGTGTAGCCTGGTGGTTAGAGCATCGGACTCCAGACCGGAAGGTCTGGGTTCTATGCCCGCTGCCTCCAAATACCCCCCCCCCCCCGAGTACACACAAAGTACGTGCTCGTTAAATCAGTGGGTCCGAAAGTCTTGTGGGCTGAATCACGAGTGCAGGGGACTGGAGAATATTTCCCTCCCATTCAGTTCCATGCCAAAATTGTGGAGGTGGAGATAGATGGTGCCGCCATCTATCGTCCTTTCGGGGAATAAAGCTGAGCTAATAATTCGTACTGTCACCTGTATGGAGCTCAAGGCCTAGGCCAACGACAGGCGTACTTCTAGACCCTTGCCATGATGAATTTCGTGGGCCTCGTTCTGACTATGTCAGACAGGTGGCATTAGCCACAGCACATAATAGGCGATATTGTGAGGTTTTTCTTTTGGTATTATCTTGTAATTCTCATTTGATGTTTTCACAAGTTTAACTGTCACCTTTTTTTTTTAAGGAAAGAAAAGCGTAATATTTTAAGAAGTGCAGTTATATAAAGCGAATTGAAGTTAAGTTGTTAACACACGCAAGGCGAAAAGATAGTACCAAAGAGCTTATTCCTATTGATTGCCTTTTATCCTTTATAATATGGGTCTTTATCCCATTGTTCGCCAGCATTATTATGACCAGACACTTAAATTTAAGAAAATTTTAAGAAAGAATTGCCTTTTCAGCTTTTCGTCGAAAAAACTCCCTTTTTTCTGTCATTCTTGATAGTTAAGACATTTTATTCCCATGTTCTCTATATTCATATGAGATAAAACATTTTGAAAAGGGAGAATTTATCGAAAAATTAGACTGTATCGTAAATAATTTTAAAAATAATATATGCATACTATCTCACAGCAAAAAGAAGCTTCTTATTTCTGATTATCGCGTAGCAGATGTCAATCTTTCTCCAAAGGTGAACATGCCACTACTGTAGAGGGTAAATAAATGAGAACAAAGTTCTATTTCTCTAAATGTTGCAATCTGTTATCAAATGGATATGTAATTGTAAATATACGGTTTGGTTGAACATAAGCACACTTTGTAGAGTTAATTTGATACTTACGTATTATCGCAACCTATTGGCGACATTACATGAAACGAAGCACCTGGTTGCCGATTCAGCGCGTACAACACACAAGAAATCGGGGTTGACAACTTGGCAAGCTATTAAGGTATCCGACTACATTCGAAACCGTGATTTTAAAAAAGCGTATAAATGGGTAATTTTCATGGTATTTAGTGTCACTCAGATTAAAATACATGCATAAAATTGGTTTAAGGACATTTTGGCAAAAAAAATTATATAAATACAATATTTTGGCAAGAAATTAACCTAGAATAATATTTTACTCAAAATGTTCTCCTTTTGTGAAAATAGCTTCTATTATAATAATATTTTGCCTGTATATAGCTCAGACCACTCTACAGAGGCTCAACTAGAAATTTTGAAAAATTCACATTATTTTCAGAGTTACCACCAATTGAAATAATTAATGGTGTTTTTTTCTTAAAATTGCTCCCCTCTGTTGTCGTAAAATATGGATAAACCCACTTCTAAGTTATATATTTCAAAAATTCTAGTTGAGACTCTGTAGAAAGATCAGAGCTATACACAGGGAAATTATTATTATAATAGAAGCATTTTTCACGAAAGGAGAACATTTTGTAAAAAGATTATTCTAAGTTAATTTTTTGCCAAAATATTGTATTAAAATAATTTTTTGACAAATGTCCTTAAAACAATTATATACATGTATTCTCTAATCTAAGTGACACTAAATATCATGAAAATTATCCATTTATGCGCTTTTGCAAAATCACTGATACCTTAATAGAGTTAGTGTGGTTGTTGTGATAATACGTAAGCACCATTACTTTTAGGCTAGATTGCTCCCACTCATTCCATAATCTGAAATTCAGAAGTCTTTATGGTCTTTGAATGAGCGCATAATGCAAGTCTTCATAATAGTCGTGATTAAAGTAAAAGTAAGCTTTTCTCTTTCAAAAATAAGTGGACAGAACTTCCCTTTTTTTTTTATTTTAGAGTAAATTAGTTTGCCTTACTTGCAAAGAAAGCATAGCTGCGATGAAAGCATGCAACATAAGAGACATTGGGATACTGAAGACAGTAGGAAATTTTATGTATAGATCCATATAGATCATAAAAATCACGTAAAGGAAGTTAAAAAAATGAGTAAAAGGGTAAAAGAAGTCAAAATTGTGTAAAATGTGTGTGCATGATTGTGTATTGTACTTAAAATATGTTACTTAAAGCAAAGTTTAATTAATTATTTCGAAAAAGCAGCTAAATAACTCTCAAAAAGACTCACTTAAAAGTGAAACAGCACATTGTGGATCAATGAAATGTCGAAAAGTTTTTATTTTGAATTTAAAAATCACAAGGCTATTACATAATTTTCACTATTGTAGTAAATAATTCTATTGATATAAATGTAAAATAAGACCTATTGGAAAAATTTCAAACAATCGAGAAATTCCCCATAAAACATGTTCTTCCAGTACTTCAAACGTTTTCAGCCTTGTACATACCTACCTCATATGCATAGCTGAAATTAGGAGTAAGAAAGGTATCACAGTAGCAAAGGATCCACCCGAGAAGTAGCAGTTTACATATTTTTCAGGTAGTTTTCTTCAAGTAGCAGTTCTGTGTACTCAAATAAGATGTTACAATCATGTAACAGTCTGTACCTTCTTCAGAGATGTTACGATCAAGCAGCAATTTATTGGTAGTTAAACGAATAGCCCCTTGTTGACAAAATTAATTGAGACAATATTTTATGACCAAGTATATATTAGTTTTATTTCACTTTGTACTTAATTTAGAAGAAAAAGTGTGTGGCTGAATTCAAAAGACACTTTTCTAACAATTTTAATTGAAGGATCCTTTCCTGTCGTAGCTTATTTGTTTATGCATGTCATTATCTAATATCAAACAATTAAAATTTCGAAATTTTTAAATGTAAAAAGTCTGTATTAATATAATTCAGTTTTTTATTTAACATCCCATTGTGATAAACGAGCTATCACGTTTAACGGTGTTTGGGGGTTAGTATAAAGATCACCCCCATAATTAATACAATTCTAATTTATTGTTCTTTCACTTAATTAACAACCTAGGGTAAGATATGCACACTTGTATTAAGTATAGAAGCAATTACACGGTAGAAAAAATACTTAATATTTAATTATAATTCAATTAATTTACTCTTAGAACGGTTTGGTTATCTAGTCTGAATTAACGTATTTCCGTTCTCAGTTGTTCGACCTTCCGTCGTTATTATTCAATACTAAATTATTGACTAAAACTCAATTAGCAATCTTGGATTATTCGGCAATTAATTGTCGAGTAACTCTCGACTCACTCTCAGCTACTTTCCACTAACCATTAACTACGCATTCTTAATAGTTAATGCTTAAATATAACCCTTCATTTACATAAACCATGTTTTCTTCTTCGGGAGGAAGTTTTGAATAGTACAACATTTAGAAGAAACGGATTTACCCCAAGAGGATTAGTATATGCTCTTGGACCCGTTACACCATATAGCAGATTAATATAGGAAATTATTTTTTTAAAAAAAAATGACATTATTCCACAAATACAGCTTTTATATGTAAATAGAAGGTTAAAAATTAGTTTGTGGTTAAAGAAAATTAAAGATAAAAAGTTTATTTTTTTAAAAGAAATAATAGTGCATATCGACATATTCTAAACACCAGTGAAACTAAATTATCCTAAAAATATAATTTAATAATCTGACTACGTAATTTCTTTTTATTGTTTTTTTGATGTGTTCAGATTTTGATTTATGTTTTTTGTATTTGACAGTTTTAAACAGATTGATATCAATTAATCTTCAAGAGAAACTACTATCTAATCACTCGAAGCTATGTTGACGTCATTAGGAAGTGTTTTGATCAAGAACAAAGGGGATTAAGAAAGATCAAAAAGAGAAAAATGTCTTCTAAACAAAAATGAAGTTATAGAAGTCGTCAGCAAAAGAAATGTAAGCTGCCATTTTAATCGTCATTTCTTTGTACTCTTTTCTGAAATAAGCTGGATTCTTTTTTAAGAATGAAAGATAGCTGACTAACAAAATTTTGTGACTTTTGTCTCTAAATTTGAATTTTTTATGTGATAGATATGTCTTTGGTAATTTTCTCTTTAATTTCTCTTATATCCTTTTATTCTATGCATTAAAAAGATTTTTAAGGAGCTTTAAATTATCCAAAACGTAGTTCTATATAATAAAGAACAGAATTATTTTTCTTATGCTTCATGGAAGTGAAAATAATATTCATATTTAGATTTTTAAAGACATTTTTTTTTGGATTTTTGAATTGTGAATAATATTTGTAAGAATGTACAATATGAGTGGGAATATGTTTTAAGAATTCGTAATAGAGAAAAAACAAACCCAATACTAAACCGAGCATAGTAATTCAGGCTTAGAATTTAAATATAAGGATAAACACGTTTTGAGGTTTAATCTTTTTTTTTAATTCTGCTAAGTAGAAGAAAAAATAATTCTTCAACAATTACGAGAAGACATAAGGAAAAATACAAGCAAATGAATAACATTGAGATAATTTAAACATGAAACAAAAAGAAATGTTCAAGTTTTTGATGTATTTGAAGTACATTTGAAAAAGAGAAACTTCCAAAAAGTAATAGAACAACAAAACGTTATTGCATAGTTAATTTAAACCTGGATGTAAATTTTTATTCGGGTCACCTGTTAAATTTAAAAAGTAAAAATATTGCATAACTTTAAAGAGTTAATAATTTTTATATTATATTATCAAAGTATGACATCATTTGTGTTTCTAAAAATAAATTTTCCATAAACCTGTATTAAAATGAGAAGATCATAAAAAGGTCAAAAATATAATCTTGTTTTTGCGTAGGAAAAAGAGAAAATAACTTTCAAAGAAAATAGTTTAAAGCAGTGCTTCTCAAACTTTCAATGTTAGCGACCCAATATTCAACCATAATTTGCATCACGCCCCCCCTCCCATACAATAATGATGTATTAAATTCAATAATATTATACTTTGATGCTAAACCTACAATACGACTTTAACCTCTTAAATTCTCCGACGTATATAAACGTCTCTCTCAAACAGTGTGTTAGTTGCCCAGACGTATATATACGTCTTTCCGAAGTACTATCTCTTCTGTTAACTGCTATCCATAAAATTATTCCGAAGGCTTTGGAAAGCAATAAAATGACCTTGACAGTGTTTGCAAAGGATTTACTTATTTCAGAGGATCTGGTTATTTATTCCTATGTTCTACGATTCCCTGTACATTCAATACATCACATAAGCTACTTGCTGAACGGTGGCATTGGGAAACGAATCAAGTAATTTTTAATCGGCATTTAAATATTAATTATAAACAGTATAAGTTATGAAGATAGTGTTAATGTTGGTATATAGTTTTATTAATGACAAATCCATTGGGTCACTGGTAATTATTAAATTTGTCCCTAACTTACTATTGTTAAATTAATTATAAAATAGGTTGTGCAGTACTGATACCTTTATAAGTGTACTCAAGTGTGAATGAGTATTTTTTTTTATTATGTCAGAACGCATTTGTTTTTTTACTTTCAGTAAGTTGATATATTTTTTAAATAAAATCTTTTATTTTCGAAATTTCAATATGCTTGCGCCCCCTTCGTAGGACTATCACGCCCCCAAGCGGGGCTCGCCCCATAGTTTGAGAACACTGGTTTAAAGAGCAATACGCAAAGTAGAATAATTTATTCTTTGACATAAATCTAAATAATTTCTAGAAAAGTAGATAAGATGAATATTGTTCAAATTGGAATTGCTTATCAGAAGAATAATGTAAAAGGCAATATATTTCTACTCGCTTTCTACTGTCGTTAAACTTTCTGTTCAGCTGAAAGGCAAAGCTTTGCTCTTTTCATTTGAAGTTTTCGGAAAGAACGTTTTCCAGAATCGTCGATAAATACCCAGAAGACGAATTTGAAGTTGAGTGTGCAAGATCTTTACATGTCCTCAGGGATCGTTGTTCCGAGCACATTCACTGTTTTCTGAAAGTCTGATTAATTTTTGTCATGTTTGAGAACTTATTTTATAAGCTGGTAAAAGACGATTGCATTTTAAAACTTGAATAAATTTTCCTGATGCAGTTGTTTTCCTGAACGTTTTGGAAAATTTGTCTGATAAGCGAAGTATTGAAAGAAGAAACATAGCATTGTTTAGAATAAGAACGCTTTTCTTTCCGATGTCACCTTAAAATAAAATGGAATTGTAAACAAAATTTTTCATTTGAACTCTGTATCAAGTTTACTGCCAGATGATTAATTTTGAAACTGTTTAAAACACAATGATTTAAGTTTATTACTGGCAACATGTGATTTGGAAAAGGGATATATTTTAAATGTTTTTATTCATTCCTAACATATTTGCACTCAGAATAACTTTTAAACACATTAACTTTGTAAAATATGTGTGGTTTAGAACATACATATATAAATTTTAAGTATAGTTAAAAGGAATTGTAATATTAAAATAGATTAATGAAAAGAAATTAGAAGAAGATTAACGAGATTTCTTCAATTTTTCTTACATCTTTTGATTTAACAAAATGATTTCTTTCTCACAAAAGTTTATGTATTTTGACCTAATTATGAAAACTCCGTCTGCATTACTTGTATTATGGTGAAAACCAGTATTTTTCTCAACTAGTATCCGAATATGAAGTGATCGAGGTGTATTTAATAATTTGTTTTCAGTGGGAATATTTTTACGTGACACTATTAAAAACATTTCCCCTAAAACTGGATTGAAATGAAATTCTACGGAAGGAAAAAGAATCTTTTATATAATAGTAATGGTCAAATGAGTAGTTTTTGAAATTAAATATTATAGCAGCCAAGAAAGTAAAAATAAATCTTTTTTCGTAATTATAAAAATGTCGAAAAATTTAATCCACTTTAACTAAATCTGAGTATAGTATGTGTGAATCTCCTTTGTTAGTGATGCTGTTTTTTGGTCAAATTTTTTCGACTTCTTTACTTATAATCCTTTGCGGTTTTGTTGACATAATTCTCGAAGGTGATACAGGATTAATAACTTTCATGATCTAGTTGAAATATTTAGCTATTTATGTTGCTATAGTTAATATGTCACATTAGAAATTTTTCAAGCAAACCAAAAGAAAGATATAATAAAATTTTAGATCAGTATTTGCTTATATATAAATATAAGTCATTTATATTAAAGCATTGAAATATAATTCACATAATTAATAAAAGGAGAAGGATTGGAGAAAACATATTTCGAATAGAATAATTTAAGAGTTAATATAAATATACACTCTTCTGGTCTTTCAATCTTTAATCCCCTTAAAGGATGCCTTCAATAAGCGTTAAATTTCTACATTTAACAACCGGACGGAGGCCAGTTTTTCGGTAATTTTAAAATTTTCAACCAAACGCATTTTGTAAATGATACCAATTTAGCATTATCACTGATATAAGTTCTTGTATTTACAGGTATGAACCAAAACTTAAATTGACCATTCTTTGACTTAAACTGCGATCTGCATACTTATATTGTTCAACATACTCTTCATCAAGGACCGTTTCATTACTTTTAGTGTTATTTTATGCTACAGTTTAACTTGCATTTCTAGCTGCTTCCTGGACGATGTTTAAGAACTGTCCACTTGATAAAATATTTGAAATTCTTATGCTATAAGAGAGACGGCCAGTGAGACAGATTTGTATATATTTTACAAATGTAAAAAATATTTGCATGACCTTTTTATTTTTAAAAGTTCGAGACTCTGAATCAATTACATTTTAGTAGATATTTTACGGTTGAAATATTTAACAAATATCCACAATAGCCGAGACAAACACTAGCTACACTTGCCTTTTAATAATTTTACCAATCTTCACAATAATGCTGTCTGTCTCTCACCTTTCCATTCAACAACAGAAGTAATTAGAACTCGTGCCAAAATAGAGGGTGGAGTATAAAATGCATAGTGTAACGTCGAGGAAATGAGATAACTGACCTATCCTGAAAGAATTCTTTTTCCGTGTCTATCACGTGGTTGTCATTTCTTTTATAGTGCACGTTCTATACAGTATATAAATGCAGTAAATGTTTTAAATTTGATGATGGCTCGAATTTTCTGGCATGGAAAATCATAGCGCAAGAAATAAGGTATGTAATATAACAATCTATGTCAGTCTATAACTTTCATAGTCGTTTGCATCATATGAGGGGCATCCATTGGCATGTACATCTTCAAATTTTTCATATAGTTGACACAAATATATGTAAATGTCATGGCTCATTGAATATTGAACATGGACACAAAAACGAATAATACGATGTTGTCTTTTGCAGATGAAGCCACAGTTCGACCTCTAATACTTCGTAGTTCTATTTGAGCTAAGTGATATCTAGATAAGTGATTTATTGTTGTTATATATTCATTGCTATCGAACTGTTGTCTATATATATATAACATTTTACTACCACAATCCGCTAATACACATTACCGTTATGATCAATCACCACCACCACGTATTTGATATTTCGCAGACTTTTTTCATCTCTTACCTCTAGAGCAGGGGGATGGGCATTAATTCTATCACTATTAACCGATGGACCTTCAAGACATCTTGGAGTGACCGCCTTTACTAAGCCATGAGACGCACATACTAAAAGAAACATATTGATGGAACATCGACGCCAGCTAGACTGGAGAATTGGCTTTTCACTGTCGATGTGACTGTGTTTACTTAAGAAAATGATGCAATAAATGTATAGATGATGTATGTACCTTCAATGGAAGCTCACAATGACGATTAACACGTTCCCTGCCGCTGTAGGAAAAAAAAACCCCGATTACTGCGATACCAGCCGTATAAATGAATTCTTCCCCACACGTCCACTAAAGGGGAGAATAAATGTTGATAATCAGCTCTTCCCACCAAAGCTCGGAATTGGTTACTGAGACATCATCCCACAACTCACGTTTTCGCGGGATTCGGTTCCTGTATTGATGTCATGCCCCGCGATGATGTGGGACTCAGCAGCGAACAAATTTACATACGTCAGTTTCAGATTCATCTATTTACGGTTGTTCTCTGTTCACTATATTGAATACATCCACGCTCCATTGTCTAACAGTCATTCATAGTTGTTATTTATTTGTTTAGCTTGAAATTTTTGTGTTTTTGTAGTAAAAATAGTAATCTGTCATATTTTAACCCTTTATCTTCCGCATTTTGATTTACTGTAGTTTTTTCCATGCAATATTTTTTTTTGAATCATTACATTGAAAATTGAGGTATGTACATAAACAAAATGCTCAACTTTGGGAATCTTAATTAGTTAGAGCTAATTAATCAAAGATATTCAACTGTAAAATTGATTATACACAATGTTCACTTAAAATAAATAGTCAAATCCTTTTCTAAGGTCTTCATTAACATGCAAAAAGAATAAGACACTTACCTTTTGACATTGACTATTTTTTCGGAACAAAAATGACAATCTTCGCAAACCGCTGAAAACGCCGTCAGCTGAGAGAGAAAACTCAACTTCTACCATAAAACTATTCACCTTCCGCACTGAAATACTCAACATAGAACCCGTGCTGCCATATATCTTGGAAGAGTAGATTTAAAAGAATATTCCTGCTAAGTATCGTCAGAGTATTCGTAAAAATGGTTATTCTAAGTAATTTTAAAGTGAGTGATACTTTTATATGTACCATCGGTAGATAAAGGGTTAAAAGAGAAGTACAATGCCGAACACAAGTGCTAAGAAACGAAAACATAAAATTTTAATACAGAATAGCCCCACCTATGCCATTGGGTGGACCATAACACTTTAAAAACAGTATATCCCGCACCTTGGAAAAGTCTGCCCACCCCTGCTCTAGAGCTTACCTACAGCCATGTTTCGACAGAACAATGCGAGTTCGCACGAAGTATACATTATTCAACAATTCTTAATTGATCATCAAATTGCCCTGCTGTCTTGATTCCCATGGTCTGACCCCCTATCAAGCCATTGATGATTAGTAAACAGCTGGTTTCCATAATACACTATTTGTTGCTATGCAAAGGAATTCAATCTAATTCATTTGTACAGTTGTAATGAGATTATAGTAATAAACAAGAAGACACACCACCCAAATCCTCTTTTCTTCAAAGCCACGGAGTGTCACATTAGGTATTTCTAGTTCTGTCGGCTACATAAAATAGAAATTTCTTTGCTCTCCACAAATAAAAAGAAGCTTATTTTTAGATTAATTAAAGCGTAGATACTACGTTGTTTTTATGTATTGTATTCCAGACAGCCAATTGTGCATACAGATATGAGGTAAAATATGCAAATATCATTTATTTAAAATAAAAAAAATATTTCTCGTATTTCATAGTAATAATTTTTTATGAATTGTATTTTAATTATTTGAAAATGAAAATGAGATAAATATATTTCAAGTGAGTCCAAAATCTACTGGTATAGATAAAAAATTGATAACAAAAATTTAATACAATCTAATTTATTTATACAGTTTTGGCTTGTAATGATATAATACCAGTGGCGCACACAAGGGGGTGTCCTAGGGGTCCGGACCCCTCCCAAAGCCCTTGATTATTTTTCCGATTGATTATATAATTCTAAGTTTTTAGTACGTAAAATTTATTTAAGTATTTGTTATTAATGATTAATTTTATTATTTAATGCTAATTATTTATTCAATAATTAGTTTTTTACTGTTTTTGTTTCCGAAAATCGACAAAATCAAAAGGAGTATGATACAAGAATGGTGGACTTGCGACCCTGGACACCCCCCTTGAAAATCTTCCTATGTGCGCTACTGTATAATACCAAATGTTTATATTCAATCATTGAGATCCATATTATTTCATAATATTCATGAGTCATGTATTGTTGAAAATATCATGTATCGTTTAAATATATTGTACTTTGAACAAAATATTTAATTTTCGTAAACTTCTTTTTCTATAATGAGGGCTGTGCGTTGGTATTTAACCTTTGCAGACCTTGTACTTTCCCCAAGAACTGGTATAATTTTTTAGTGTCGCACCCTATAGGCGATACCAATTATGGAAAGTATTTTTGACGCCTAGTTTCCTCCTCAGAGAGAAAGTACCTGAGCTCTGGCGATGCGGAACCGTACTTAGGATTTTAATCTTACCGAGAGCACCCAAGCCGAACAGACATTCAAGGGTTTTTTTATGCCGTATAATCATACAACATAGCCGTTGTCGATTTTCTTCATCACGAAAATCCACGACTCTGGCCGAGGTCGAACCCGCAACTTTAAGTGCAGAAGAACAGCGGGAAACCAACCACGCCACCTAGCCGGCAAAATTCAAATAAAATTCAGAAACATTAAAATAAAAAATTCAATTAAACTGCTTACATCAAGGAAATAACATCACTTCTGTAATTCAAACTTTATTTTAATTTCACCTATTCCTGAAAGTACTTGTAGTAGTCTTTACACACATTTTTTAA
Source organism: Trichonephila inaurata madagascariensis (assembly GCA_019973955.1). NCBI lineage: Eukaryota > Metazoa > Arthropoda > Arachnida > Araneae > Nephilidae > Trichonephila > Trichonephila inaurata. The sequence continues at coordinate 72,531 of BMAV01010435.1, forward strand.
CTTTTGTTTAAAAGAATAAAGGTAAATTTTTCGTTTAATTAGTGATTCTTCTTTTTAATTCCTTCTTTTAGAAGCTTCAGTAAGGGATTTTAAAGAAGACTTGCATTTTCTGAAAATAAATTTGCTTTTAATTTCCATTTTAAGCCTCATTCTAAATTAAATTTTTTTCTCTTCCAAAAATGAGCGGAAAGAGACTTTTAGAATTTAAAGTTGCATTTCTTTTATAAAAATAAATTTTTTTTTAAATTACAAATTTTTATAAGTAGGTTTTATTATTGTTGCATAAAATCAAATGTAAAAAATTTATGTAAACTGAAATATTTTTTTCTATTTATATTGAACCTGTTTTCTATTTTTATATTTCTAGTAATTAACCTATACTACGAACTTTAAAGAGTATTTCTATTAACATATTCTATTGACAAGGAATATACATAACAGAATTTTAGTTACTATTTTTTCCATTATATTATTCGTTCCTGTTTTCATTTCCGAAATTTTTGGATGAAAGAAAACTAATTTTTGAAGTTCATTGAAAAGTTTTTTAAAGAAATTTATATAGTAATTAGAAGATTTTTGTAGATCCATTATCTTACATTAAATTGTTGACATAACAATTTTTTATATGGTGGTGTAAATAAACATTTTTGGTTAACTATCAATTATATGTATTCATACACATTGTATATACATAACTATAGCTTAAATAAAAATATTTTTAGCAAAAAAGAAAAAATATTGAGACCAAAATTTAAACTTATATTTTAGAATTAGTTGTCAGATTTAGAATTATTTCAAAGACTAATGACATTAATTAAAAGCAATTTTTTGGGATATTTTATGGAAATACTTTTAAGCTACAATTAAAGAATATTTATGAAGTTGAATATGCAGCTTTTAAATGCTGCGCATTTCCTAAAAGATAGCTTTATTTTCTTTCATTTTGAGATTCTGGGAAGAATTTGATTTTAAATTGTTTTATCAGCACCTGAAAATATTTTTCAAAGAATATACTGAATAACGAAAATTCTATTCCTAATTTGAGTTTCTACCTTTTAACAAACCCTGAAATTTTATTTATTTTTACCTTTCAACGATGCTTCTTTGAAACAAAGTGATGTGCAAAAAAAACTTAAGCTTTAGGGACTTTAATTACTGTAAAGTAATTAAGTTCTGAAGAATTAATTTTCTTTTTTTTTTCTCGAATTAATACGTATAAGCGAAAGTATGCCTTCACCAAAAAAATCTTTCTCAATCTGATCAGAGGTCGAAGGATTTAAGAAGAATATTGGCTAATTTTTTCTAAAAGTTAAGCTTATAACCAAATCTTTTATTTCTTAAGCGTAAAAAATAATTAGAACTTAATAAGATCAAAGTAATTATTCCTTTGTCTGTACAGGTTGAGTACAAAATTGGCATTAAAACTTAATAAATCAATCTTTGAGTTTTTGCAGGATTAAGGTGCTAAGAAAATAATGTAATGAAATATCGACACTTTTTACACATTCTTATGCTTTATTGGTTAAATATTAAAAACAACCTTCTGATAACATTGCCGGAGATCAGAAAAATTTGTATTATGTAAGCTGTTTAATGTATTTACATCTCCTTTTTGTGTTTGAGGTATAATGTAGAAAATGAATCTGTGATAAATTCGATACAAGTTAACTTAATTAATTTAAAAGCGCATTAAATTATGCCTAGATTGTGAAATCTTTTTAAAATAAATGACAAGGAATCAGCTAACAGGCAAAAGATGAACCGGAAACATGTTCAAAACGCTATTATTTTTAGACGGAGATTCCTTACTTTTTAAAGTTGTTAAGTGTTAGCAATTAAAAAAAGTAAACATCGCTTGCCCCATTATAAACAACATTAAATACCATTTAATTAACAAAAACTAAAAAAAAAGTGTGTGTGTGTACTTATGTACGCACGTAAAAAGTTATACTTCTTTAGCTTAACAAGATTAAGATCTTTCTAAAAATCTTGAGCAGGGCAATCTGGGACAAGGACTAAACGCGGTCACGAGCAGAGTTGAACGATACTAATCGGACAAGCCAAACACGATATAATCACGATTTAAATAAATTTAAACACCCCCGTACATGGACAATAGGACCAATAATATGGGGAGGGGGTCGAAGGCGGGAATGATCTGTCCCGTTCTGTATATTTCTAGACAAAGCATTTTCGTATACGTTCCTACGGAACACAAAGCGAAGGTTCGCTGGCCCGGGTGTATAGCTCAGTGGTAGAGCATTCGGCTGCAGGTCGAGAGGTCTCCGGTTCAAACCCGGGTGTCCCCTTCTTCAGGGAAGTGAAGATAAATGTTTTTCTAAGAATTTCGAAGGCTGAAATGATTTGTCCCGTTCTGTATATTTCTAGACAAAGGATTTTCGCATCCGTGACGGTTTTGCGTCACATCCGTGACGGTGTGAGCTCGCTTTGTAAAAATTTACCCTCATCCTATTTCTCTAGCGAACCCCAAAAGAAGTATAACTTCAAAAAAAATCCTAAATTATTTATTCCAATCATTCGAAATAATGTGATTATTTATATATATTGAATAAGTCTGGAAAAAAGTAGTAAGACATGAGTTACGCGAAGGAAATTTATAGAATTGATAGAATTGGTAAATTTATTTAAAATATATCACTATAAATAAAATGAGATAATTTATCTAACACGAAAATTTAAAATACAGGATTGGGCAGATAAAAGTGACCCGGAGAACAAAGTTCCAGGTTACAAAGAAACACGGTAAAAGAAAAGAGATAATTTGTTAACCTGCTTATAGCACATATTGAAAATGAGCCCCATTCATATCTTGGAACCTCTGGGCTCTGCCCATAATTTGCGGAATGGAGATAAAAGCTGCTAGAATTGCTGCAGCCTCATCAGAAATCTTCTGCGACAGTTCTTGAAGACTGTGGGGTTGCTGCGATTACCTTAGACAAGAGGGTTCGTCACAAAAAGTAATCTCTCCCTGACACATCATGTGACCTGGGTTGCCAGCTAGGGCCGAGACCAGACTGACCTCTGCTGACAACTCTGTCAGGAGTTATTGGGTAAATAGATCCATGGTTCGCGCGGTATTCATCCACATGTTTGATGTGATATGTCTATCTGTTGCGACAGGCATCTGATTAATTTGTTAAGACTCTGAAGCATTTTCTGGTTAACTACATCCCCATTTTCTGGTGTTCGGACACGTTTTGGAAGGCTTTATCTTGTTCAAAACATATACTATCTGACGCCATTTTGTGACTAATCTTTGCATGACACTTTAACACCATTAAGTTCATGAGCAAACGATCGAGTACTTTCTTTCCACGAATTTGTTTTAACATAACTTTCCACAACGAATTCCCTCTGTTGCACTATAAGTACTATCTTCATATGTGTACTGATCAATTCGTATTTACAAGACCCGCATTAAGATCTGAACCGGTTTCGATCACTTGGTGTACGCGTCACATTCACATTCAATCTTATCCACTCGCCCGGGCCATTTTCTTTTTTCCTAACTTATACTTTTTATCAGCAGTAATAATGTATTCATTTTTCCATTATATAACATAATAAAATATATAAAATAGAAAAATTAAATACACAAATAAAGTATTGATATTCAATATATTACACTCTATTTTATTCACGGTGTGACATTAAAAACATAACTCTACAGAATAGGGATTAGAAAAACATTCAAATTTTAGAGTAGGTGCACCTCTCCGAGAAATTTAAGTAAGATAAAATGCGTAGCTTTCTGCCACATATTGATCAAAATATAAAAAAACAATAATAAACAGAATAGGCAAAATCCCAGCCATTATGTCTGCTAAGGAAATATTTCTGAAGCTTTTGTCTTCTGTGAGATGACATATTTAATAGCAAAGAATTCAAGGCCATCACCAACGGAGACAGTTCTAGAAGACAAAAGATTTTACTAGAGCCTTGGGTCCATTTGTTAAATCTCAGCTAATATCCACCTGGGCGCATCCATGGTGCACCAGTAAGGGCAGAGACAGAACAAGAACATTGTCCAAATTTAGGAACGACACTACGGCCGAGACGACGTCAGCACACGGGGAGCAGAATTAAACCTATCTGATAAATTTCTTCGCCATTTTCCTTACCGTATCAATTAGAGATCCTAAACCGTGTTAATCAGTAATGCAAAAAAAAAAAAAAAAAAACTCAAATAAGGGTGGTTTGAGGTGGTTTGCAATATATGGGAGCGTAGTTTATTTTCACTCCATCCTTTATTAGCGCAGATATAAGGCATAGGTGGGTTTCCAGCAAGCTGTCTGGAGAGTAATGTCTGAATTTTACCTATTTGCTTTTGTTGAACTATTGGTGTCTCCTACTAACCAACTGAAACTCAGAAAAAGCCTGTGTCACCTTAATCATGTGAAACCTGTTTTAAACACAAAAGATGGCACAGAGGCATTATACAGCATAGGATTGGAAACAATGATCTACACCAGCGATAATCAACCTGCGGCCCAGTGGTCTCTTTTAAGTGACCAGGTAATGACCATTTGCATTGAGAGATTCATTTATTTATGAAAATTTGGAGGGGAATTCTTATTTAAAAAATCAAATATATCAATTTTGCTTCTTGCTGTCAATGTCGTATGGATGCAAATTAGTATTTTTTTTCCTGATTAGCGATAATAGACAACAGTGCAGTAACGACCATTTTATGAGTGGAACTAATTTTTAACTATCTTTCATATCTTGCAAGCGAAAAATTTTAGAAGAAAATAGATATTTTCTAGACGATCGAGAAGTTGGTTGTTTTGTAGCGAAAAATAAGCATAGTTTAGTAATTATTTGTTTTGTATTTAAAAAATACCAATAAACAGGAATCATTCAATGACACTTTTCCTCGAAGATCTTTTTCAAGAGGTGATAAACAGGATTTCTTGAATAAATCTTTACAACAGTAAAAAATGTTTTGTTAGGGGTAATGTCACAGCTGAATGCAGTTTACAACAGTGTCTATGAAATTTGTTACATTATTGGTAATCATATGAAACCGTTTACTGATACAGAAGAATTTAGTGACAAAAATAAAAAATAATAATTAAAAAAAAGCAAAATAGGAGTTTTAATATTTTGATCAATTTCTCCATTTTAACCTTTTTATGTTATCTTAGTCTTAAAGCATTTCTCCCCTCCCCCTTAATTAATTCTCATTTTGCGGCCCACGTGAAATAACTAACAAATGTATGCGGCCCGCGTGAAGTAGCCATTATATGTATGCGGCCCGCGTGAAATAGCCATCATATGTATGCGGCCTGGCAGAAAAAAAGGTTGAGTACTCCTGATGTACACCATTCTTCTGCCCCCTTGTGAACTGGATGCATGTTTATAATGACGGCTCGAAACTAAATACCAATAGTTGTGAGGAAACGTATTTATTCAGAACATCTCTAATTATCTTTCTAGGGGAGCTTTAATAATTAGATTTAATAGAGAAGCTTTAGCAATAAGAGTCTTCTTGCAGCATTTAAATACTTGTCCATTGCAGATTTAACGGGTTTTGAAGTTTCTCCAATAAGAGTCACTTTGCAACATCTAAATGCCTGCCAGTTGTTTGAACGGGCAATGGTTTCCTTCGACTCTCAAGCAGGATACTGGTTAATGCTAACTGATGTCAAGTTCTTTTTATATCTGTAAATCCCTCCTTTGGTATCTCTAGAATGAGTAGGATGAAAACAAAACAGTTGTCTTGACTGTAGATTCCTTCATGTTCTCGTGTAGCATTTAAAATTAAAAAAAAAACTTTTTCGTCTCTAAGATTATTATTGCAATTCACTCTCTAAGAGACACCAGATCCCTTTCTTCTTTAATTGAAGAGAATCAGGGAGAGATATGAAATCATATAAGGATATGTGACTTGAATAAAATAAAAAATAAACTCTAAAAGTTTTATTAATATTCAATATTTTATAATAATGCAACATGCAGGTTTCAAAAAACGAAAATCATGAGTAGTCTTAACACAAAATTCTGCTTACATCGTGAAATAAGTAAAATTAAATCTCTTAGCAGTTTTTTTTTAACATTATAAAAACAAACACAAACAAAAATATTTTATCATACCAATTTATAATATTCAAATATAAATTATTAATAAAATACACATTTATTTCACCTTAATGCTTATATTTGTCACAAATAATTGACTCGTATGATGAATTATGTTTATAAATCTTTTGTTAATTTTACTTGATGGTAATATAATTTTATTTCTCCTTTAATGCCTTAAATCTTTCGACAACTATTCTTTTGTGCCTACTGTCATAACTTCAATGTGTCATGTTGGTATTGACACATTTATTTCCCTCAATAAAAGATAATACAAAAAGTGTATTTCCAAAAATGTGAAACTAAATACTTTATAGCAACATTTTTCTTCTTCACCGTTTATCTGGAAATCTTTCAGACGTAATTTCTTTTTCGAAATTCCAAGAAACCTCAAAAACCCACCATCCCCCAAACATTCCGTTGTAACCATGGCATTCTTTCGACATTTATCTTATGTTCTTGAGTTCCTTAAATGATTTCTATGTATAAAAATTGAAAACTCACTTTAGGAAATGAAATAAATGACTGCGAAAAGGATTTGAATTTAAGATAAATATGAAATTATCGATCTTGAAGTATTCATAGACTTTTATTAATTATATTTGAAAATAATTATTTTATTTTAAAAGTAATTTTGTTTCAAAATAAAACACTTTGCAAATATAAGTTAGAGACACAAGCAAAAACCTTAAAAGAATGCATTATTGGTACCTGATAAATTCCAATCACTCAACTTTTAGTTTAATATCATAAAATTTTAAAAGAATGGTGGGGGAGTTTAAACAAAAGTTATAGTGTTAATTGCGTTGTATCTTAAGTTTTATTCGAAATAATCAGACAGAGAAAACGCAATTTCTTTGGATAGAAATAAAAGAGATTTCCCGCATCTGAGCTGTATTCTGAAGCCTATTCAAAATCTAATCAAATGCCGTATTTTTTGAAGAACAATAAAATTTTAACATACATTCCCTTTATAAATCTAACTTAACTCCGTACCTAGTTCGCCCGTACACCGCACGGGCTACAGAAAGCTGACGACAACCGGATTGCCCATACGTTTTACGTGGCCACTGATATTTTCTTCTTTCTCGCTTTCATTTGCATATATTTTGAATTATTATAGTAAGATTATTAATGCTAGTGCTTTTAAGACAGTGCTTCTCAAACTTTTAATACTTGCGACCCAATATTCAATCCCAATTTTCGTCGCGGCCCCCTCCATACAACAGTGTATTGAATTCGATAATACGATACTTTGGCGTTAAAGCTACAATACAACTTTAACCTCTTCGCCACCGGCGTATATAAACGTCTCGCTCAGTCAGTGCGTAAATTGCCCCAGACTTATATATACGTCTTTCCAAAGTACGATTTTTTTCTCTGTTCGCTGCTACTCATAAAATTATCCCCGAAGGCTTTGCAATGTAATAAAATGATCTTAACAGCGTTTGCGAAGGATTTACTTATTTCAGAGGATTTTTCTATTTTATTCCCTCTTTCTCCACCCCAACCCCCAAAATACACCATATATGCATGTATATGTGCAAAACAGTGGCATTGTGGAGTGAATCGCGTAACCTTTAATCCACAGTTAAGGGACTAATTATAAACCGTATAAATTATCAAGATAAGTGTTGATTTTTGCATATAATTTTATATATGAAAAACCCGTGTGGTCACTGGTAATTATTAAACTTGTTCTTAACTTAGTATAGTTAAATTAATTATAAAGTAAATTTTGTGCAGTATTGATACAATTATAAGTGTATTATATCAGTGTAAATATTTTTTCATTTTTCATGACTTCAGAATGTATTTTGTTTGTTTACTTTTAATAAATTAAATTTTTTTGAAAAGTAATCTTTTGTTTTCGACTTTTTTATATGCTCTCGCCCCCTCCTAGGTTTATCACGCCCTCCTGGGGGGACCCCTCACAGTTTGAGAAGTACTGTTTTAAGAGATACAGTTTGTCCATGATACAGAAATATTGCTCATTCTGGAATTTCTTTGTGGTGAAGGCGGGAAATTTTTATTGAAGGCAAAATTTTATATTTTTAAAAATATTCGATAAAGAACACGGATTGGGAAGGCAATGTGCCATTTGTTGCTTGAGAAGAAATGAAAATTGAAAGATAATCGTAAAAAGCCTATATTATCTCGGTCCCTATTGCAATGTAAGACTTAGTATTACACCATGCTTCAAATTGTGTTTGCCTATATATATGCATACATTTAAAAAATCCTCAACTGTTCAAAAAAGAGGTACGAACATAAAATTTTTTTTGTAAGTATGAGAAAAATTCTTTTAAGATATTTGAAAAGTTCTTCAAAGCATGCCAAACATACTTATAAAAAGCAAACATTTAGGAGCTCTTGTGTTCCACATTTATAAAATATAATATAGTGTGAAAACTTTGAAATTGAAAATAAAATAAATATCTTCCATTTTCGCATTCTTTTAAGATATCCGAATACCCTAAAATCATGATTTTTTTAAAAAATTGACAATTTTTTTTTGTGATTCTGTTTTATTGGCAATCTTATTGGCTTTATAAAAATACGAAGTTTTTTAATTCCATTCACTAGAACAAAAACTTCAAGTGTTTTAGTAAAAGCAGATGCCATTATTTTACGTAAGATGTCAAACTTTAAAATGCGTTTTAATCGAAATGTATTTTTTCGAGAAGCTCAAACGGGGATAGCGCTTGCTCAAAAAGATTTTAAAACAATTACCTTAAATTCTTTTATGTATGTTTTGTATAACAGTAGAAAAGTTTTAACCTTCAGATTTATCAATCACCGTTTTATTACAAAATTTACATTTCTTTATGTGAATATAATCACTGTTTTTTTGCAATTTCATATAATAACTAAGATAAAGATCTCTAGTTTTTGTAAAAATTAAAATATCTCTTATCCTATCGATAATTTCAAAAAGGAATGGCAAAGCATCAGAATTGGAAAATTGAGAATTTATTCATTTACTATTTGTACAGAGAGGGCCCGTTTATGTAATTTTTTGTCAATTTTTACCCATTTTTTCCATTTTTGTAGTATTAATTTATTTTTCTCTTCTTAATTTCATCCTTTTTTTCCTTAAAATGTATTAAATAAATCTAAAAGCCACAAAAAATATCCATATCTCCATTTTTTTTTAAAAAAAAAGTTGTCGCAAGTATTCGGATACCTTAGTATTATGCTTAGTTATATGTAGTGAAAAGTGTACCTTTTTTCGGAACATTTTGAGAAAAAAAATTGACTACTTAAGGGGTTAATGTTGAACAATATACAAAAATGTAGCATGGAAGTGCAGTTCAAAGCAGAACGGTCCCAGTAATACAATAAGGAATTCTTAAGCTTAGGATAAGGATTTCAGAATTAGTTATAGTTTCAAGGTACCTTAACTTTTATTTGCTTAGATTACTCGGCTGAAGGAAAAAAAATACAATTTGGAATATTTTTTTTAAAAAATAATAATTTCTAAAAATATAAAACTCAGTAATACTATAATATAAAAAACAGTAATTTTCTTAGAAATGTAGAAAATTTTTTTTATCAAAAGAAGATAAAAGTAAATATATATATTTATAATCCATAATAATAATATACAAAATAGCTATAATCCTAAATAAGCATCAATAAATGTAAGAGTATAACAAGACATTAGATTGAGAAATATTAGCTGCGGTATTACAATAGAAAATTTTTGATCTTAGGAACCAAAAATGAATGTTTACAGAATATTTTGAGGCCAGTCAATCTTCTGTAATTTACCTATACTACTGGGCTATAGGAAAAAAAGAAAGTGCTATAAATATGCCATTATTAGAAGAAAAAAATCACTAATGATATTATATATATATATATATATATTTCCTGAGGAATGCTTTTGAAATACTGACATAGCCTGAAATTTAAATGAAGTAAAATAATGCAGTAATTAAAAATTTGCTTATACTTTTTGTAGAGAACAGCATGGATAAAGATGAATACCAGAACTTAAAAAAATAGAATATGAGGAATTGGTAGAAATTGGCAATTTTCTGCCTGTAAAAAAAAATTAGACAGGATAAATTTTTTACTATGGCAGCGCAAATCAGTCCCGTAAGATCCACAATAAAAAATTCAAAAGTGAAGCCTCTTATGTCAGTGGAAAATGATTTTCATGTCATTCCACATTTAGGACCAAAACAAAATGAACCAAAATTGGGAATTTGGTACTCCTTTTGGTCCGTAAGAATTAAAAGTACAGCCCTCATATTCTTGAAGAAATATCCTGGTACTCCCCAATGATATTAGAAATATCTTTATTTAAAAAAATACTAAAACAACAAAAACTGAATCAGTATCTTGAAGAATAATTGCATACAAAATGGTTAAATGTTTCAAGAAATCGAATTAAAATCGTCTGAAATTAATACCATTACCGCGAAAAAAAAACTTATAAAAACTAACTACAATAAGTGTAATCACCATGGCAACTACATTACCACACGGTAAAAATATCAATGTAACAATATCGTGCTGTTATTGCCCATCTTGTCGAACAAAAACAACAACTTGGCGAGTATCTCTCCGATATCAAATTAGTACATGCTCTATGCACAAATGGAATGCAACTTTCTAATAACAATTCTTATTTTTAAATTAGTTTTGTTAAAAGGCGGTTGTGGTTTCAAATTTTATCAGATCTGGAAAATTATGACAGCGTTTGCTAAATTAAAACCGGTCGACTTATGTAAAGAATTCCATTTTTTTCGATGCACCAGCTTTATGAAAATGTATCTTTCTAAAAAAAAAATTGAAAACTTCCTAATTGAAGGAATTTCAGTGAATGGTAAATTTGTTTCAATATTTCCTCTTTTCCAAATGAAATAAACGAATTACTGAAAAAAAAAGTATTGTTATTTTCATATTTTCGCTTCACAAAACTATTCCCGCAATAACAGAAAAAAAAATTAGAAAATGCCGCCATTACGAAAAATAACTCTTTTATTCAAGCGTGAAATAAACACAACCAGTACAAAACCTGTAAATTTTTTTTCCTGCATAGTTTCCTGTTCAAGTCACGGAAAATGGGGAGAAATGATAACACTAATAATAAAAGTTCAACTTCAGAACTACATTATCTCATGCGGTGAAATTTAAGTGAAATGAGCTTGAATACATTTGTTACATAATTTTATTTAGGAAAATTATTATTTTTTAAAATTGTGTGTGGATGGAAGCGAAATTATACGCATTTGAAGATGTTTCAGCCATTTTTTTTCCAATTTTCCAGAGGAGTGCACAAAATCGTTTTGTTCGAATTTTTTAAAATGAATTTCGAAAAATAATGCCCTCTTTTCTTCATGATTAATTCCGGCAACAGAAAATAGAAATTGAAACATGAAGATGATAAGAAATTAAATATAATATTGTTTATGCAGATCCCTTTTTTACGGAAAATAATTGCTTTCTTAAAAGATCATTTCGTGTTCGAAAAACTCCCTTGTGTAAATACTTCTAACAGGTTTATGATGAACAGCATAAACTGAGTTATTCCAATGCAGTAGGTATTTGTTAAAGTTTTTACTCGATTTGAATGTTTATAAGTACATATATGTATAACACAGAATAATAAATTCGTAAAAAGAGATAAAGATATATTATTTTGAATCATTCTTTTACTCTTTCATATATATTTTTATTTTTATCATATCCTATCTTAATTGAATGAATGTCTGAAATGAAGTGATTAATAAAAGTCAATTTGAATTTATTTTATATGTTTTGTTTATTAATTTTTTGTGCACCTATCTGAAAAAAAGGAAAGGATTTTATTCTTTATTAGACACTGGTATAATGAATAGTGCTTTAGTTGAAATTTTATCTGATTCTTAGTATAAGCCTGTAAATATATAAATAAACGGTATTTACGTACTATCGCAACAATGTCAACGTTCAAGATAACTTGCCAAGTAAGCAATTCCGATTTCGCATGTGTCGTACGCGCTGAATTGGCAACCATATATTTCGTTTCATATAATGTCGTTAATGATGATGATGATGATGTCGTATCTATGACGAAACCAAATCAGTTATTACCATGGGCCCAGATGACTGTTCTGGCAATCTGTTCTATGTTGTCCGCATAGAGATTTGTTGACGAAAAGAGGACACCTATTTCTTGTAGCAGCAAGAATATCTACAATGCCACTAATATGGTTGTGATAACACTTAAGTACCAAATAAACTTTACATTTTAAATTACTATAATAATGGAATGAACTGAAAGATGAAATATTCTTTTGCTTCATGTTTTAAATTTATATATTGAAAGAGATGTCTGAAATATTTATCCTGTTTTTTATACATGTTCATTAAACCAGACGAAATATTAAATATCTCGATGAGATAAATCATCTGTTATATTTTTTCCATGAGCAAAAATTTTCAAATAGTTTTGCTTATCTTCCGAAATTACGACGAGAAATATGAACGGAACAACAGCTTTTCATAAGGTGACAGCATTATTTTTAAACTACATAAATTCTAATAACGCTGAAACGATTGGCATGAAAAACACGAAATTGTCAAAATTTATTCTAAACGCGTTCCTTTTTTTCCCACATTGAAGTACTTTTCGTTCTAACATCACATTTTATTTAGAACATTTGTAAAGCTTTGAATATTCACAAGACATTAAAAATACTTTTTTCCAAGCTGATACTACTTTAATATCCAAGTATTGCTTCACAACCCCATACGAATAATTAATCCCGTAATTTATATTGAAATAATTTGACTCTGCGTTTACAAATACTTACTATTATTTTGCACTTTGTAATGTGTAGAAAAAATACATACATATTAATAAATTGTCATATTTCATACACATAATTAAATACAATAACAAATTAATAAAAAAGCTTTTTCTCCGAGACTTTAAGTATCAAAACACACTAGTTTTCAACTTCGGAATTAATAGAGAAAAATATATAAATCAACTCTCCTTTGTCTTTTAAAAGAAGAAAGAAAAAAGTCTAGTTCTCAATTTAAGACATAATAAATGATTCTCGGATGATGGACAAAAATGTGGAGCTTTTCTTTTTTTTTTGCTGACGTCTTCTTAAATTTCTTCTTTTTTTTAGACAATTTGTTTTACTTATCTCATTCAATCCATTGCTCTTGGTGAAAATGCTTTCTTACACCAATCATATAATCTTGAATCATAAGGTGGTTGAATGTAAGACAATGACTTCTCTAAAACTCTTAGATGATAATGTGCGAAAAGCTTCTTTCGTAAATCATTAAATGATACAAATTAAAAAAAAAAAACAATTTTATGTGGAAAAACGCTTTTTTTTTAAAAAAAATATTCTGATTTAACATGTTGATTTAAGAACATGTCAATGTATTACCAATTTTAATTGAAGAGGAAATAATTTTTCCTTATATAACTATGTATATATATATATATAAATAAAGGAGAGAAGATACTCACTAATGCACAAATGTACTGATGACGATATATCCGGAATTATTAGACCCACAAACTTGAAATAAATAAATTTGACTACATCAACACATCTAATTCTATTAAGTACGAATTTCTTACGGACGGAGGTTATATTATTTAATTGTGCATTTCAATTCGAATTCTTTAAAAATCATTAAAGATAATTATATTTAAATTTTTATTTTCTGTTTCTATTTAGTTATTAAGTAGGACAAAATATATATAATTAGGAACATTTGAATATACAGCACTAAATACGTTTCACGTAAATGGGATTCCTCTCGCTTACAATCCTTGTCATATCATAACTATGCATCATTCATTATAGGGTCAAATGTTACTAGTCTTAGATTATTGATCAATGGATCTTGGTATATTTAGCTCCACGCAATACCATTGTCATTTCAATCATCTAACTTCGAGGCACCTACCACTTATATCCCGTTAGTTTAAGGTTAATATATTAAGCAAAAGTACCCGAATTTTAAACCATTCTTTTAAATGTAAAAACAACAATGTGATAGTTTTGTTGAAACAGTGCATATAAGGCAACACATTGCAAATGAATGTCATACGAATTATTTTCGATGATTTCATTAAAGTATATCCGACTACGTTTGGAGCTGTGATTTTGCAAAAGCGTATAAATGGATAATAATTGTGATATTTAGTGTCACTTAGATTAAAAAATGTATATAAAAATGTTTTAAGAATAGTATTATAGTAAAAAAATTATTTAATATTTTGAAAAAAATTAACTTAGAATAACCGTTTTTCAAAATGTTCGCCTTTTGTGAAAACTGCTTGTATTTTAATAATATTTTGCCTGTATAGAGCTCAGACCTCTGTACAGAGGCTCAACTAGAAGTTTTGAAATATATAACTTAGAAGTGGGTTTATCCATGTTTTACGACAACAGAGGGGAGAAATTTTAAGAAAAAAACGCGGATAATTATTTCAATGTGTTGTAACTCTGAAAATAATGTGAATTTTTCAAAAATCATAGTTGAGCCTCTATCAATCATGGTTCCGAACGTAGGCGGATACCTTAAGGTATCCAACTACGTTCAGAACCGTGATTTCAAAAAAGTGCGTAAATGGATAATTTTCATGATATTTAGTGTCACTCAGATTAGAATACATGCATAAAATTGCTTTAAGGACAATTTGACAAAAAAATTATTTAAATATAATATTTTGGCAAAAAATAAATTTAGAATAATCTTTTTTCAAAATGTTCTCCTTTTGTGAAAAATAATATTTTGCCTGTATATAGTCCAGATCTCTGTACAGAGGCTCAACTAGAATTTTTGAAAAATTCCCATTATTTTCAGAGTTACCACCAACTGAAATAATTATTGGCGTTTTGTTCATAAAATTGCTCCCCTCTTTTGTCTTAAAATATGGATAAACTCACTTCAAAGATATATGTTTCAAAAATTATAGTTGAGCCTCTGTTGAGATGTCTGAGCTATATACAGGCAAAATATTATTATAATAGAAGCATTTTTCACAAAAGGAGGACATTTTGAAAAAAATATTATTCTAAGTTAATTTTTTGCCAAAATATTGTATTTAAATACTTTTTTTTATCAAAATATCCTTAAAACAATTTTATTCACGTATTCTAATCTAAGTGACACTAAATATCATGATAATTATCCATTTATGCACTTTTGCAAAATCACAGTTCCGAACGTAGTCGGAGACCTCTTAACATTCTAATAACATAATAATTCGTATAATGGCAATAACTTTTAATTTCCTTCCTTGCCCTTTTTTCCACAATATATAGGAACTATTTATCGGCTTAAATTATCGGTTTAGAGCACTATATTTCCAATAAATCGTGATTAGTGCTATTTTGAAAAATTCTTAATTGCAATTACATATTTAGATCCTAATTTCACACGAGTATAAAGTGAGAGAGAATGAAACTTTTAAAAGCGATAGCTTTTTAAACTCTGCCAGTTAGCACTAATTTAGAACGAACAAAAATATATTTAAGTTGAAATGGATTTCATGGCTACCCAGACGAGTTTTAATTCGTGTTCTTTTAATTGCTTGCGGTTTGCTGGAAAGTAAAATGATTCATTATAATAGCTGCTAGGGGAAATGAAAGACTCCGAACGAATCGCTTTATCTCTTAAATGGAGGCGGAATAGAAGAGGTTAAATTTTCGCTAATCTGCAGAACGATTACTTGCATTCAATGCTGAATATTTATCTTTTAGTTCAATCAGAATGAAGATGAAGATTCACTTCATGAAAAGTATAGTCATAGTTAGCCTAAAATAATCTGCATTTTCAAATGTTTTATATGTTTTGTAATATACTTTGAGAGAGAATAATACTATTAATATTTTACATTAATATACCTGTGAATTTCGAGAGGGTTTGGTTAAAATATTATTTTTTTTTGTAGAATTGTACTTAGGTATGAAATAAAATTCTTTGTTTACACAATTATTTTTTCTAAATAATTTAATTATGCACAATGGTCGTCAAGTGGTCATGGTCGCTAACTCCTGGCTTACTATGTTTATACTAAATTTGGACTCCTGATTGGCTGATGCATGTTAACCCCTTAAGCAATCACTTTTTTGCCCAAAATGTTAAAAAAAAGAACATTTTTTATTATAAAGGGCAAATAACTTTTTTAAATTATAAAAGGGAAGGTTCATATTCCTTAGAAGTTTGTTAAATTTTAGTCCTAAGAAAGATTTCGCTGTTGCATTATTCTGGCAATTTTACATTGGCCTGTATTGTCTTGCGATATTCTAAAACATTGTATAGGATAAAATTAATTTTGTAGTAATTTAGTTTATTACGCGCCTACACTGGTTTTCGTACCTCAAAAGAATTTGATGGCCTCAATATTCAAATTAGACATTGGAAT
>BMAV01010435.1:99031-117117 GCA_019973955.1 Trichonephila inaurata madagascariensis
AATAAATCTAAGTCGTCACATTGGTGTTTTGTGGAAGTTTGAGTGTGGATTGTGTGTGTGTGTGTGCCAACTAGTGGAGTATTAATCACTTGATAGTGATCCAAATTTACAAGTCCTCATGTTGCTTAGAAATGAGTTAATGAATTAATCGGAGTAAATCATAATTGATTCTGGATTCCTCTAGTAATTATAGTAGATTTTGTTGTATCAGAAAAGTTGTTCCATTCTTTAAATTAGTTTTCACACAAAGACCTTTAGTTAAATATGATTAATTGGCATTTAATTTGGAATCTCTTTTCGAACAACAGCTGTTTCTTAATTTGTCAAACGCAGGAATGGAATCAACTACCTGTCTTACTATCCCTTTGCTTAAATTAAGTCATGGATAAAATTGAATATTATTAAATTACAACCAAAATTCACAAAGTCGGATCGGGTCTTCCGATTGTTATGATTTTAAGTAGGAATTTTAAAGTAGATTTTTGACAAAAGACAAATCAAAACCTTTAGTTTATTTTTTAAAATCAAAATTCAATTTAATTGTGTCAAATGATCTAAATGAAAGCACGGCAAATTACGGAACAACGCTTGACGGAGTTTTTTTCAGATATTTAAATAAATTTGAATCTAAAGTATTTATCACCTATTTCAGCTACCACATAAAACTTCCGTTTCCTTCTTAGAAAACAATTAATTCACAAATACGTATATTTCGCAAAAATTATTACTTGATGAGTATTAACATATGATTAAATAACTTTATAGGACAATACTGATATTCCCTTGTTTTTTATTCACCGAACATAATAACATTTGAAATAACACTACAAAATTTGAAGTCATCACTTCTATCGTGTGGTCGTAAGCACACACACTTTTTTTTATTTTTTATTAAGGTATAGTATATTCTCCAATTTGCTTTAGTTGGTGGGTAGAAAAAAATTTTTACATAGAAAGTTACCGAAGAAGCAATTATTAATTAAGCAGCAACTGATAAAGTCAATCAGTGAGATGTAGTTATTTCCTTTTCTTGTGAGTAATATATTCATTGCTACGAGAAAAAAATCATTATTTGCATTCCTGAATGTTATTAATCTAGTGAACTTTATCTCCACTAGTATCCATAGACAATGGTGGTTTCTGGTGAGAGCAGTAATGCAGCTAAATTCCCTACAAAAAATAAAATATAAATATAAATTTTCATCCACTTTTATAAAAACTTTCATATTTTTTAAACTTATATCTTACAAAAAAAATATCGTTCTGATGCTTAAAGTTGAAGATTAATGAAAAATATTATATATCGTAGTACGAAAATAAAACCTGGTATGATATTAATTTTATTGCAAAAGAACGCATTAGAGTATTTTCCGAGATTGTTTATTTTTTCTGTACAATAATTTGTATTTATTCAAATACAGCAACGCCATTTTCTGAAACGTCATAAACACAGTTCATATTGCTGAATAAATCCTTTTTCCAATGATGGTTTGATTTCTAATTCTTTGATTTTGTTCAATCTAATTGTGGTGCTATTGCAAGAACGAATCCTTTGATATGAGACCTTTAAATAACCCAAATCTTTGCCCTTTTGCCAGCAATGCATTCGTAATCGATGTCTAATGTCTAAGGAAATACGAGTAATAGCTGTCAAAATCTAATATATATATAGCGCCAGCAATTTTTATCAAGCTTAGTCGATAGATGGAGCACTGATGTATCTTTTTTTTGCATGTCTGTTTTAGAGCTTTACTGGCTTCTGACTTAAGGTATTAGAGAAATGAACAGTGCGCCTCGTTGTTGAGATGACAGATTTCTGAGAGACGAGCAAGATGACTAAAACCATGAGATGAGATGTGTTGGAGATGAAAGACAAAGAATCATTGTGCACTGCGGTTCAAAAATGAAAAAAAAAAAGACTACATAATTAAATCATTTTACCTTTAAGTTTTAAGTATTATAGCCGAAATTAGACTAAAAGTTAATTCAAACTTTATTGCCTTATGCTATTGGTCGTCAGTTGAAGCTTCCCATATACATTTGTACTTCATAACGTTTAGCCTCACCTATTGTCCGAGATAACACATCTGATCATAGTGTAGTCGAAGAATTTTACTAAAAATGCTAATTTTAAAGTATGGTTCAATAAATAATTAATAGTACTTAAATATCTTTTCATAGAAGAGAAAAGGTCTGCTAAAGTACGTATAAAATATTATTCTAATTGACTTGAAAACTTCGTAAGCGCTGATTATCTTTCGCTGATTTTGAAAAAAGGAAAATAAATTTGGTGAATTTAAGGTATCCGACTACGTTCGGAACCGTGATGTTGCAAAAGTGCATAAATGGATAATATTTATGATATTTAGTGTCACTTATATTAGAAATGTACAAAGAATTGTTTTAAGAATATTATTAGAGTAAAAAAATTATTTAAATACAATGTTTTGACAAAAAATGAACATAGAATGACCCATTTTCAAAATATTCTCCTTTTGGGAAAAATGCTTCTATTATAATAATATTTTGCCTGTATATAGTTCAGACATCTGTACAGAGGCTTAACTAGAATTTTTGAAATATATACGAACAGAGGGGAGAAATTTTAAGAAAAAAAACGCCGATAATTATTTCAATGGGTTGTAATTCTGAGAATAATGTGAATTTTTCAAAAATCATAGTTGAGCCTCTGTACAGAGGTCTGAGCTATATACAGGCAAAACATTATTATAATAGAAGCATTTTTCACAAAAAGAGAACATTTTGAAAAAAGGGTTATTCTAAGTTAATTTTTTTGCCAAAATAGTGTATTTAAACAGTTTTTCTTTTGTCAAAATGTGTCCTTAAAACATTTTTACACATGTATTCTAAACTAATTGACACTACATATCATGAAAAGTATCCATTTATGCGCTTTTTTAAAATCACGGTTCCGAACGTAGTCGGATACCTTAACGTACTAGAAATAGTGCCTTGCACATCCCGTTAGCCAGAATTTGGAACTTGAAAATCCAGTGCAGTGTCACCTAAAAGATTTGCTACCCACGTATTTATTTTTAATTAAAACAGACACAAGGACTTTTTATTGCCACCCTAGTTGAGTTTTAATGGGTGTTCTTTTAATTACTTGCGGTTGTAAAGAGATAAAGTGATTCACAATAATTTCTGTCAGTGGAAATGGGAAAGTTTTAAGTATTTCGCCTTTCCATTTAAATGCAGTCGATTATTTCTCCTCTTCTGACTAATTTTACTCACATCTGTAAAGGGAGCTCTGTCTTTTCCTTTTATGAATTTTGAATTTATGTTCTCTGAAGCTGTAAAATAGATTTGCATTCTGTTCTTTGGTAATTTATCACGATTCAGGATATCTCCTCAAGGACGAAGGACTCACACGCGCACGTACTCAGTTTGGACACAAACAATTTTGGACAAAACTTATTAAATTAACAAACAACGGATTAAAAAATGTAATGACACACGAGATGTAAATGAGGAACTAATAGATTTATTAAAAAAGAAATTTAAATTCACCTTTAAAAAGATTATTTTTACTCAATTTAAAGATTAATTTATAATTTTTTAATTAAAGCAATTTAAATGCATTATACCACAAATTAAAGAAATAACTTTTTATATGATATTCAATACTGTTTTTGAAATGTGTATTCATACACGCAATTTATTCCTACACAAATTAAAAGCTCGAGTAAATTAATTTTTATTTATTTTTCAATGTTATCTATTTCTAAATTAAGAAAAGTCAGTAGGCTAAAAATCTTGATACTATTGATTTTGAGTTTTTGATATTTCTAAAATTTTCAAATCAGCACCTTTCTAATGACATAACAAATTTGCCATTTGTGAATTAGAAGTATGTCAGAATGACTTTTAAAAAATAATAGGTTAATCTGCCACGCCCACTTTGACAGATAAAAATATAAACATTGACCTTTTAAACTAGGAAGCAGTTATAAAGCCTCTACTTATTTTATTTATTCATACGCAACTAACTTTAGATAACGGTATAATACTGGAAGTTTAACTGTTAGATTTGCTACAAAACTTTTGGAGCCAAGTTTGGAATTTGTGGTTTTAATGATTTTAAAGTTGTATTTAATCTTTAGGGATTTTTACTGAAATTTAGGTCTATTTATTACTTTAAATTTCTTAGTAGCCAAGTGGTGTCGTGGCTCTTGTGTCGTCCTCGTCACTTGACCTTGGTTCAAAGCTCACTCATTTGAGTCATCGGGGAGGGGGCGAATAATACTCTGAAGAAAAAAAAAAGAAAAAAAATAATACCGACTCCACCTAAAGAGCATCGTTTTAAATCATTATATAATATTTAATGATCTTTTTAATAACAATCTCAAATCTTTCATTAAAATTTTAAAATGTGTAATACCTTATAAAATAAGTTATTGATTAAAAAAGAAATTCGTGTTTACATGCTTTGCATATTTTTCCATGCGAAATATTTTAGTAAATCTCTTTGTTTATTTAAATGTTTTTGTGACTTTATTGTTTTCTTCCAAACTGGAGAAGTTCTTTTATTCAATTCTATTAACATAAAATGTTTCTTCTTTCTTACCGTAAGTTAAGACAATGTATCAGTTGTTTTCTGTAAATTACTGGTTTGCTCTACATTAAAAAAATAGAATATTTTCTTCACCTCCATTGGAACTCCGAAATGCTACAAAGTGTCCCACACTTTCTTTCCCCAAACGTTCCTTTTCCCAATTTACAGTTTCTTTGTAACCAACTTCCCCGCCAAAAGCGAAATAAAAAAAAGCCAAATTGGTATCGAATGTTTTCTTCAAAATGTTTATATGTGAGGTAATGTGAGAGCGAGGTATTTTTAAGGATATTTTCACAGTTTCCTTACATTCTCCAGAAGCTTTTTCCCTGTTTCATAAAAAAAAGATTTGAACCGTAATTGAGAACAGATAAAACCCTATTTTTCCATTTATCCCAAACATTCTCTTCTCTTTTATATTTCGCTCGAATTTGTTTTTATTTGACTTAACTATTGGAAATGCCTTTCTTCTGCAATTGTGTATATAATTTTGAAACTGCATTGTATTTTACCAGTTTCATCTATTTTGAGAAAGTATCCTATTTTTAAATGAATAAATACTAATTTAAAAATTTTAGTTGAATTAATTATAGTAAAAGACAAATTAAAATATATCCAGAATCAAATATACTTTCTGTGAAACAACATTTTACTTTAAGAAATATCCTTTTTATTTTGTATTTTCGGAAATTAAAACAAACCTAAGATAATTTCTATCGAGTGCTTGACCTTACATATTTTCCTATATGATATGAATATTAATTAATTTAATGTATCCGAATACGTTCGGAACCATGATCTTAAAAAAGCGCACAAATGTATAATTTTAATGATATTTAGTATCACTTAGATTAGAATACATGTATAAAATTGTTTTAAGGACATTATGACAAAAAAAAATTATTTAAGCACAATATTTTGGCAAAAAATTAAATTAGAATAACCTTTTTTTCAAATGCTCTCCTTTTGTAAAAAATGCTTCTATTGTATTAATATTTTGCTTGTATATAGCTCAGACCTCTGTACAGAGGCTCAACTACGATTTTTTTTTTGAAAAATTCAAATTATTTTCAGAGTTACAACCATTTGAAATAATTATCGGCGTATTTTCTTAAAATTTCTCCCTTCTGTTTTCATAAATTATGGATAAATCGACTTCCGAGTTATGCATTTCAAAAATTCTAGTTGAGCCTCTGTACAGAGGTCTGAGCTATATACAGGTAATATATTAATACAATAGAAGCATTTTTTACAAAAGAACATTTGGAAAAAAAGGTTATTCTAAGTTAATTTTTTTGCCAAAATATTGTATTAAAAAATTTTTTTTGTCATAATGTCCTTAAAACAATTTTATACATGTTTTCTAATCTAAGTGACACTAAATATCATAAATATTATCCATTTACACGCTTTTGAAAAATCACTGTTCTGAACGTAGTCGGATACCTAATATATTTAGTTTGATTTTATTCATTTCCTATTAAGCTTCAAGGTTTATTACTTCGTATAATTCCAGAATCACAAAAAAATTACATATAAGCATTTGATGAGAAGCAACAATGTTGAAGTGCTTGCTAAGCTGGATCACTGATGTGAAGGCTGTGCTAGGACTACATGGTGCTCGTTATGCTAGAGCCTTGAAAGGTCTGATAGTTGGTTTGAGTCCAAGTGAACCTTGAATGAAATATCCGATAAAGAGATTGAGAGAGAGAGTGTGTGTTGGAGCACCTTGGATCGCGTGTGGGCTTCCCTTTCTTGTCTCTTTAAAGGTGGAATAATGTCACGCCTTCAAAAGAGAATGCACCTTGCTTCTTATTTCCCAAATTACGTGATGATAGTGACACATTAGCTGAAGCATGATTATTGTTACGAATTTTGTGTAAATAGTGTATATAATTTGTATTTGGATGTTTAATGCATTTATATTACTCTATGTCATGTTTATTTCATGTTAAAATTATACCATTCACAAGCAATACCGCCCCTTACGTTATAATGGCGATTGAATGAGAAGGCGAAATATTGGCGATAAAGCCAAGTTGGCATCATTTTTGGCGATCAATTTGGCGACTTTGGTGACCATGTTGGCGAGTTTGGAACCCTCTGGAATCTTCTAGAAAGTAGTAGATCTCTCCACTAGTGTCACGTTCAATGACACGAGCTGTTATATTTCTGGAAGTTTCTGTCGCGCCTATAAAAAGATGCTCGTCGGTACGGCGGTGAGCCTGGATTAAACCAGCGAGTAGTAGGGATTGTTTTGACTAGCGATTAGAGCTCGGCTGTGCTTGTGAATAATCTTTACTTACGTGTATTTTTTTAAACACTGGTTATTGTGTTTGATTGCTGTTGAAGGTGTGAAGACCTTCGGATATTTACTCTGTGAATATTGCTGCTGAATCCTGTATTTAGAGGATTGGATTTTTGATAATGAATTCGCATCGCTCTTAAAGAACTGTTTATTTTCTTTGTGATTGTTTTGCATAAAATCAACGAACCCTCGGAGCTACGTAACATTATCTTAACCTCGATGTTACAATACATTTGAATACTCTTTTAGTAGAGAGCAATTTATTTGTTGGTGGAAATAGAAATCTTATTCTGAGCAACACTGACTGTGATACTCTAATTGAAAAGGACTGTCCAAATTAAAGTGAAATTGCTGTAATAGCTCCTCAGTTTGAAGAGAAAGATGGTTGCTCATACCCCTATATAGGACACAGAATTGTGGGAATGCATCCGATATCATCAAATCCCGCCAAATGTGTGTGTGAATGCATTTTTCGCATTATGCATGTCTCCAAACGATACGACTGTCAATGCTACCACTTACTGTACCCCATTGCTTGATATCAGCAAGAATATCAAGAAATCCTTAATAGTTAACTATTAATTAATAGTGAATTATAAATTTAGTTAATAATTAATAGTTATATATATATATATATATATATATATATATATATTAGAAATTATAATGATATTTTATTGTTTTACTACAAAACAAATTATTCCTTTATTATACCAAACATTGGAAACATTGGGTAAGAAACCATTGCCACACAATCTTTTACAATCAGAATAGCATTACGCATACCGCACAACATAATAAATCTCTTTCAGTTCTCCTATCCCTTTGTGGGAAAGACACATTCCTTATTCTTAGCTAATATCAAAGTCATCATTGCAGCGATTTATTACTTGTTATAAGACTTACCCGAGAAAGAGTTAGATCCAACTCGGAGCATTAGAGGTATGATTAATTTCACATTCGTTTCCCCTGTGATAAATACATCTCCGAATAATTAATTTAATGCACAAATTATTCACGCATCTATTATATATTAAAGGGAGGGAAACAGTAAACTATCCTTATATATATCGGAGAAGATGCAAGAATTACACAGCTCTTGATAGCATTCTATTAATAATGAATGCATTGGACAAGATTACGGCATTGTATACTTGTAAGGCTTAAATCCTTTACCTACTTTAAATGTATCCTTTCATTAAAACTACTGTTCAAAGTGAAATTCCAAAACGAGTTGGAAGAGAAAAAAAGTTTGATTGCGTAAAGTAATCCCTGTGTATGATTTGATGAGTTTAAGAGGATAATTTATCGCTTCTTGTATAATAAGTAGGATTATTGAACAAGGAAATTCGCTTAAGTCACACAAGCGGGATAATTATTATTAACAAAAGTAAAGTCTTTAGATGGAAATTTATTTTCTTCTAATCATTGGCATTAAGTGTTTCCAGATTTTGATTAAGTCGCTGGGAAGTTTACGTTTGTAGAAGGATTTACCCAACTGTTTTCCACTCAGATGCTGTTATAGATATTACCAATTAAAATGCGAAGAAAAATAAATCAAAATACTTAGAAATATTAATAAAATTTAGACCCTTATGGGATATAACTACAATGAAATTATTTATAGTGATGCTATTTGAATAAATTATTGCAATTGAAAATGAAAAATAACGTTTGTTAATATTTTAAAAGTTAAATTCATACAAAATGACAGTTTTAAGACAAAAGAAAACTTAAAAGTATAATTCTTAAACATCCATGTTCCTTTTTTAAATTTTATTTTACTACGTTTTTTTTTTTTTACTTTCTAGCATAGTTAATATTTTTATAATGTTTGCATCATCATGTCTACAAATCCCCCAGTTTTTTTAATTGATGCACAGACAGTAAAATGTTTCCTTAGAGCCTGATTATAAAAAAGTAAAAGTTTTTTTTTGAAGTGATAACTTCTTAAGGCGCGTTTTGCTGAAGAGTGAGTTTAAATTAAGCGTCATGTTCGGGTGTGTTACGTTCACTCGGATTTTTTCGGCTGAAGTCGGTAATCGTACTTGGGTCAACGACACACGTTTAGTTTTTTGAAATGAAAACTTTTTAGGCGCATGTTTTTTTAAGTAAAAATCCCATGCACACTTTGTGAAATATAATTTTTTTTTAATTTAATTATTACTGTCATGTAACCAACTTCCACTTAACTCCAGCGAGTGAACGAGCGAAGAGGAAGCGAAAATAATTGAAAAAAAAAAAGATTATTTTTATGTAGGAGATTGAAGATAAGAAGAAACGCGCGCGCGAAACACGCGCGCGTGATATCTATTTTTGATTCAGCAGAAAGAGCATTTAAGCAAAAAAATGTCCCAAAAGTATTAAAATTCGAAATTTTAATGAAGTTCATTGGTGTGAAAGTTGCAACTTTTTTGGTTTATATTAGTGATGACAACTAAAAAAATAAAAGAAAGTAAAAACATTAATTGTAGAAATTTCAAACTCTTTCCTTTTGTTTGCTTTCAGAATTTTTTAAAAAAGTAAACGCGCCCCTCTGGACATAAGCTTTCTTAGCCTTACATATTATACGACGTTATATAAGTTATATAAACAATAGCTACGTTTCATCGCAATGCTATTGGCTACATTATATGAAAGGAAACACACGATTACCGATTCATGGGAAATTCAGAATTGCCAATTTGTCAACTTATATTGAACTTTGGCATCGTTGCCTAGGGATTTAATTATTAATAAGATATTTATATAATATACACTTATATATTATATAAATATAATCCTTATAAGTAATTCACACAAATAAATATTTTTAATTATTAGACTAATTGACATTTCAATCGTGTATACTATTATATTGTTAATAAGAAATCATAATTAATTAAACATCGCCCTTTACAGAAAACTGATTAAATAAACAAATCCATCGATGAATGGGCATGAAAAAGAAAACTACTTAACCCCTGCATGCGAAAATGCCGCAAAAGAAAACGTAGTACATCCGAACAAATAGATTCTCTTGCCCAAAATGAATCAGAAGTTTTCATTTCTATAGTGTGGTCATAGGCACACACACAACTTTTTTTTATCTATGAATTTTACCTGTCCCGTTTTATTTTGTAATGTTAAAATGCTGACGTTTTTCCTACGATGCCATAAAAGACTGAATTCAAAAATAATTAAAACTTGAAAATTTGATGAACAATTTTATAAGTTTTTACAAACAATAATCAATTTTTAAACAAAATTCATTATATGAATTTAATTCTTTACATAAAATGTATAAGAATTAAAAGATATGAAATTGATATTAAAAATTTTTAAAAGATTAATTTGAAATAAAATATTTTTTACCAATCATAAATATTTACGGTTTAAATCTCTTCTCAGAGGTATATAATATTAAAACAATAATCAAGTTCAGTTTTTTTTAAATAATAACAATGTTTACTGACGGGTAATTATTTCATAACTCTATATGCTCTAAGTTCTGTGCAAAAATGTTAATTAAAATATGACTAAAACTTGACGTATTCTCTCATTATTAGATGATAATAAAAGTTTGAATTTTTCATGGTTATTTTTAATATGTGTGTATCCAAGTATCTTTGAAAAGTAGTATTAAATATATATATTGTTTAAACTTCTAATGGGCTGCGGATAGATTTTTTTACCATTACAGACCTGGTACATTCCCGAGAAGTTGGTATCTCTTTTCAGTGCGGCATCATAAAGACGATACCAATCGCCGCAAGTAATTTTAAAGTCCAGTTTCCTCTCCAGAGGGAGGAACCTGAGCTCTGACGATGCGAAACTGTACTAGGATTTAAGTTTGCCGAGAGCATCCAACCCAAACAGACACTCCAAGAATCTTTTACTTGCCATGGAATCATACGACATATAGTCACTGTAAATTTTCTGCATCATGAAAATTAACCGACTTTGGTCGGGTTCGAACCCAAAACCTTTGGTGCAGAAGGCCAGAGACAAACCAACCATGCCACCTAGCCAGCTGTGGTATTAAATATTGTTACGTAGATCGGAGTACAAGGATTTTATGCTCTCAGTCTCAAAGAGCAAGGCAGTTTTTCAGGAGCTATGAAAATTTATTGTAGGAAAACAATTCTTGAAATACAGGATACGGCAGAAAAATTAGCAGAATAAATCTCAGAATAAAATCTTCTATGGCACTCAGGCACAGCTATCAGTGTCTAAAATACACAAGTATGTTAAAGATTATTCACTAACTCGGCCCACTCAACAGTTGAAGTAGTCACTAATGTCAGTAACAGAACAAGACAATACTAACGTAGTGTTTCTCAAACCTTGGGGTGCCCCCTTCTTGGGGGGCGTGATAATTCTACGGAGGGGGGAGGAGCATATCAAAATGTCGAATAAAAAATACTATTTAAAAGAAAATTATTAATTTACTGAAAGGAAGCAAAACAAAATACATTTTAAGAAATGAAAAGTGACATATTGCTTATCCTATTTCTAAAAAGTAACATAATACTTATCCTATTAATAAAAAGTAACATACTTATTCTGTTACTAAAAAGTAACTTAAAATATTTATTACTTAAAAGTATCTTAAAATATTTATTAATTAAAAGTAACATCTACAACATTTAATGCTTATATTGGTAAATTGTACGGTTTATAAAAAAGGTCTTTTTATAGCTTTAGCATATAAAAGTACATTATTATTGCATTCAATTAATTGTCATTGTGTAAGGGGGGGGCGATGAAGATTATGAATGAAAATCGGGTCGCTAATATTGAAAATTTGAGAAGCACTTACTATTTCTTCATCTCATCAAGACAATAATAACACTTCAACAGCCAAGACAATACTAAATCTTTAATGGTCAAAACAATTCTAACTCAGTTTCGGAGAGTGACACAGGGATATTTCTCGAGAAATCCACTTACGTCATAGATTGTGATATTAATAGATCTATTCAGGAATTCTCAGAAGCATTCATATGGTCACAAACATTCTTCCCAAAAGTGATGCCAACTTGGCTCTATCGCCAACATTTCGCCAAGTTTCCTTTGAATCTCCATTATAATGTAAGAAACAGCGTTGCTTGCAAATATTACAATTTTAAAATAAAATAAATACAACAGAAAGTAATATTAACGTAAATGCATCCAGCTATAAATTATTTATTCTATTTTAAATATTCATTACACATCTCATAACACAATGAAAATTCATAACCTATTCAGTATTTTTAGTATAGTAAGCGTGAATGGAATGAATATTATGCTATTTTTTACTTACATATAATATTTATCCCGTTTCTGAGAATTGAGGCTTGTGAAATTTTATTACTGTTTTAACAAAAGCATATAAATTGACCACTAAGGTGAGAATTTCCTTTTAGTGCTTTGTAGAATAATAAAATGTATATTTTTAGAGTTGTCGAGACCAAGATTGATCTCCAATTATTTGATTATTGCGTAATAGTAACAGCCCTCCTCCCATAATGTGACCAACAAACGAAAAGAGAAACTCTGATCGTCAAATATCTCCAAATTTTCAAACCTGGCGACAAAAATAGATGTCTTTATAAGACTCAAGGATGGTCTAGGATGATTATTTGATAAGAAAACTTTAGAAACGTTCTTAGAATGTTTAGAAAAGTTCACGGAAACAACATTGAGTCGAGCATTTGAAAATGATTATACGTTTCATTTTCTTTAAACAAAATTGCGATTACGATTTTTAATTGCTGTGTCAATATTTGTGTGAAATATGATTCTACGTTGTTGAAAATTCATAAGTGTGTCCTCGTAAGGTAAACAGTTAATTATGACGGTTTATCGTAACTTGATACATTAAGTGGAAAATTGTATTCATTTTCTGTAATGTATACGCTTTTTTAAAAATTTTTTTACAATTATCAACTGGTTGTGTACGTTTTTAAATTATGAATAGAAATTCACAGTGAAGTGAAAAAAAACACACACTGAAATAGTAATATAAATTAGAACAATGGCGTAACCGTGGTTGAAAAGTGAACACTTAACTTTTTTTAAATACTTCTTTTCAAAACTATACCGGTATCGGAAAAATAAAAGTTTACTTTACTTATTTTAATTTTTAGCATTGTTCTGCCATTTCAAAATTTTATCAAAATATTTTATGAAGAAAAAGTCCGTATATTTGTACAGAAATGAATTTTTAAATGAAAATTTCAAGAAAGGGTTCCTCATACGGATATAAGGTAAAATAACTCTTCTTCAATTACTACTATTAGTTTCCTGTCTCACTATATATATATATATCTTGCTTAAAATTTCAATCGCAAATAAAATATTTTCTAATCATTCATTAATGTCTAAATACATTTTTTAAACTTGTACTGGATGACACTTGATGTTAACACAGTTTTTTTCAAATATTATTTCATTAATTAAATTAAAAAATGAATAAATAGTAACAATAAAAATAATAGTGCAACAGGAAAGGAAAATCGTTCATTCTGCTCTGAAATGCAATGGATAGCACTTTGGACTTCTAATCCAAAGGTTGTGGGTTCGAATTCCACCTAGATGGCATATTTCCTGAAAATGTAATTTCTTTTTTTCTATATTATTTTATTAGAATAATTAAACTGAATTAAAGAATAAATGGTAAAACAAAAATATAATCCAACACCCTATATTGAAAGGAGAATGGAAAATTGCAAGGAAAATTGCTTTCTATTTTGTCACTTAATCTTATGATTCTGTTGCATGTATATACATATTTATATTGATTGTAACTATTTAATAAAAAGTAACTAAAATGAAAATTTTACTTAGTTGATCTAAGTAGAAATTGACTCAAAAAATTGCTTTTATATTACTTGTTTTTAGAATATGGTCTCTAACTAATGGTATATAAATTTTAACACATAATATCATGAGAAATAGTGAATTACTTCTATTGAATATACCATAAAGTGTTAAACAATAGGAAAAAAATATTTAATGTGGTTACATAGGCATTAAATAAGGAGCTATTGGGATTTTTTATCATTATTTCATCTTATATAACAAAAACTGAATATGTAGTAGTTATTATTTCATAAGAATTCCTTTTTTATCCTCTTTGCTTATATACTTTCTTAAAAAATAATGAAATTCTATATATGTTGCCAAAAACTAAATATATAAAATTTTCGCAGTGTGTGCTCATGAAAAAATGAAATCAATCACAGTTATTAAACGACTCCCATGCTATCAAAACAAATCTTTATTTTCCTTGCCAAACCTTATTAATCTTTGTAATCCCCCTAAGATTTCCGTAAGCTCCGTGCATGACAGGAAAAGGATAATAATCTTTCCATTACTTTGATTATGAAAAAAATCTTCAGTCAGTTAATTTTGCCTCTCCGCGAAATGCTGAGATAAGCATGCAGTTTCTAGTATAGATGTCTATTACGTGGAAAATTATTTCTTAATGCGAATATGTTGACAGAATCATTTTCCGTGTATTTTAAACACGAATAAATAAAATAAAATAGAAAATCTTTTTTTATATATTATGTCTAGAATTGGGAAATATATATTTCTAGGGAATGCCTAAGCTTCTAAGTGGGGTTAATTTGGTTTAAGGTATCCGACTATGTTCTCGGAACCATGATTTTAAAAAAAGTGCATAAATGTATAATTTTCATGATATTTAGTGTCACTTAGATTAGACAACATGTATAAAATTGTTTTAAGGACATTATGACAAAAAAAATTATTTAAATACAATATTTTGGCAAAAAATTAACTTAGAATAACCTTTTTTCCAAATGTTCTCCCTTTGTAAAAAATGCTTCTATTGTATTTATATTTTGCCTGTATATAGCTCAGACCTCTGTACAGAGGCTCAACTATGAGTTTTGAAAAATTCACATTATTTTCAGAGTTACAACCATTTGAAATAATTATCGGCATATTTTCTTAAAATTTCTCCCTTCTGTTTTTGTAAAACATGGATAAACAGACTTCCGAGTTATGCATTTAAAAATACTAGTTGAGCCTCTGTAAAGAGGTCTGAGTTGAATACAGGCAAAATATTAACACAATAGAAGCATTTTTTACAAAAGAAGAACATTTGGAAAAAAAGTTATTCTAAGTTAATTTTTTGCCAAAATATTGTATTTAAATACTTTTTTTGTCATAATGTCCTTAAAACAGTTTTATGCATGTATTCTAATCTAAGTGACACTAAATATAAATATTGTCCATTTACACTCTTTTGCAAAACCACGGTTCCGAACGTAGTCGGATACTTTAACAAATCAAAATTTAAGAAAAATGAATATCAATTGAAGCTGTTTTGTATCAATTTAAGTTTTTTAAACTGAATTTAGAATAAAAGTTGTAGACAAAATCTTATAAATTCAATTTACAAAAAGAAAAAAAAAAGCACTCAGAATTTAATTTTATTTATCTTGAGCAAATCAAAGAGTCGCCAAAAAAACTGAACTACTACTAAATCTCATAATTCTCATCAGAGTTTGATAAAAACACTAATAATTGTTTAAAATTAATTAAATTATGTTGAAAATGGATTAATTATTTAATTTAATTAACTCAAAAAATGTTTAGGATGGATTTCTTTTTGCAAGACACGAATTTCTATTTATCAGATAGAGAATAATCTTTTTTTGACTGACTGTATTTAATCTTGACATTTAATTCTATTTCAAACACATTTCAGCATCAGATGAAGTATTTTGTTTTATGAAAAATGTTAAAGTATTTTTAACATTTTTTACTTTTAAATAAAGGATACAAATATAAAGAAGATAAATAATTTCAATGCTCCAGAATTAATCTTTATACGGAACAAAAATCGCTAAATATTACTTACTCTGGGGACAAAAAACAATTTTTCAATTTTGAATCTGTTCCAAAACTTTTACTGTAATATTGTCATCATAATGCAAATGTATTTGAAAGAAGAAATAAAAAAACAACGTGTATTTCGTCTCTGCTTACGTATTTCCCAAGCCTAATTCTATTGAGAGAAATCTGTTCTAGATTATTAAACATCAAATCGATTGTATCCCGCACACGATTTTTTAGTTTTATTTCAATACATATTTTATCGTCTGCTTTTTTGAGTATTAAATTGAAAGAAGAAATACAGAAGAGTTTAAAAAAAATCAAAGCTTCGCTTGATGCTGGTTTGCATAAATTGCTATTTATTGCCATGGGATTCATTTTAAATATTTGGAAGAGAATTATTTTTTCCCCAGAGTACCATGATGGAAAATAACCTTAAAAAAAGATAAGGATTCTATTTTATAGTTAATGCGGGTTTGACTGTTGGAATAGAGGTTCAACTTTAAAATAAAAATAAATAAACATGATTGAACGAATAATGTCTTTTCTGAGCACTGTGTGTGTGTGTGCGAGATATAATATCTGATATAATTGAATATTTTCTGAATACAAATTTAAAGATAAGTCTAGGTAATTTATTTAAGGAAAATCCTTCATTATTTTTTGTTGTATTATATGTAAATCTTACATATTTCATATTGATTATTATAACTTATTTCTTAAATTCTTTTTTTGAATTTAAAGTATACTACCTTAATCTAATCTTGACGATTTAATGTGATTCGTAAACCTTTTGTTAGTAGCATATTGAAAAAAGCTAAAGCAGATTAAAAACGGATTTTTTAATATTTTATGTAAAATTTTTCCAATTTTTAGACAGTCAATTGTAATTCATAAAATCATTCATTCAAAATGCAGTTTTTATCGAATAATTTATATTTTAGTATTTATTATGTGTTAATCTAACTGAACATTTCCGCCGTATTATTTCCTACGCTTAGCTTCCAAATTTTGCATGATTTTTATTTTTAATTTTGATTATTTTGTGATATATATATATATATATATAAAGACCCAGTTGCCACAAGGTGGCCCTGCGAGCAACTGTCTGGCCACTTTATACTTACATTATTTTGAAAGTAGTTACATTAATAATTCTAAATATTATATTTATCGTTATATAGATGACATAATCATTTTTGGCAAACAAGCCAATTTCATACCTGACATTAATTTTTATCCACAATATCTTAATTTAATACAGACAAATAATAACAACAATGAAGCAAATTTTTTTGATATACATGTCAAATTAAATGATAGTGTAATAGTTTCTAATATTTATGATAAAAGAGAAGAATTTAATTTCAATATTATAAAAGTTCCACATTAGGAGAGTAACGTACATGTTTCTATATTCAGAAATATTGTTATTAATTATATACAACTTAATAAATTTCTGGTGTCAAAAAATCAGACATTATAAATAACTATAAACATTTTACTAAATATTGCTTAAATCAGAAATACCCAATTAATTTTATTAATAGTTATATGAATAAAGCTATTCAAAATAGGATTAAAAATTCTGAAATTGATAATAGTTTATTACTATAAACAAATATTTCATAGTTATAGTTATCTCCATAATCTAATATTAGATAAAATTACTTATTATTTTATTCATATTTACACTAGTGTTATTAAAGTTATGTTATAATTTGCAACTCTCATTAATTTTTATTTCCATTCTTTTTATACTTTTGTTAAGTGCTACATTTCAGCCCTTTCACTTGATTTAAATCTGCATTAGGGTCCAGAATCTGGCAACAACTTATTTATTGCACTCAGATTTAGCGCGGGCTTTGCATTTGTAAGTGCAATTTTTAGGTAAGTTACCTCTATCTTATAATGGATTTAGATATTCCTATCCATTATATTTTCTATTGGTTTTTGCTCAGTGTCATTTACATAAAGGGGGAAGTTTGGCTGGCCAAAAAACATTTTCAACCCCAATTTATATAAATTATTTTATATATTAGCTGTCCTAAGTTAGTAATGTTCATGACATTGCAGCATCCATTTTATAATTTTTAATCTCGGTTACTCTTATGTCCTTCATTGTGTGATTTTCCTACTGTCTATGTGTTTTACGAATGTGATTGTTTAGATGTTATCTCTTGTTTGTAGAGAATAAGCCTATATATATATATATATATATATACATATATATAGGCTTATTCTCTACAAATAAAAGATAACATCAAAACAATGCTTATATATATTTATATATATATACACATATATAAGCATGTATTTGCTAAGTTTTACAATTCAGCTAATATTATACTTTGTATTAAGATCCAGAAT
>BMAV01010435.1:139578-164517 GCA_019973955.1 Trichonephila inaurata madagascariensis
TTGTTTTAAGACTAGTATTACAATAAAAAATTATTAAAGTACAATATTTTGACAAAAAATGAACATAGAACGTCCCATTTTCAAAATATTCTCCTTTATTGAAAAATGTTTCTATTATAATAATATTTTGCCTGTATATAGCTCATACCTCTCTACAGAGGCTCAACTAGAATTTTTGAAATATATAACTTAGAAGTGGGTTACGACAACAGAGGGGAGAAATTTTAAGAAAAAAACGCCGATAATTATTTCAAATGGTTGTAACTGAAAATAATGTGAATTTTTCAAAAATCGTAGTTGAAGAGATGTCTGAGCTATATACAGGCAAAATATTATTATAATAGAAGCATTTTTCACAAAAGGAGAACATTTCGAAAAAAGGTTATTCTAAGTTAATTTTTTGCCGAAATATTGTGTTTAAATAATTTTTCTTTTTATCAAAATGCCTTTAAAAATTTTTATACATGTATTCTAATCTAAGTAACACTAAATATCATGAAAATTATCCATTTATGCCCCTTTTTAATATCATGGTTCCGAACGTATTCGGATACCTTAATACAAGGATTTAAATAACAATAAGTTAAAATGAATACATAGTTTTACAATGTCATGTAAAAGTCAGTGAAGTGTGTGGGCAACAGCTTGCAAATCATAATGAACTGCTACATTAAGACTTCTTTGAAAAATGCTCAATTGGATTATAATAATTTTATTCTGTTGTAATGTTTGGGAAAACGCTTTTATGCAAATGTCTCATTAAAACTTTTTATCAACATATTTAAATTCAATAATGAAATGAATGTATTTAACTTGACATTACTAAAATTAGTAAAAAAAAACAAGAATAAAAAAATTGACGTTTTTGACTGTCCCCAAAACTATATTTAAAATTCTAATTTGAAGAATTCTCTTTTTAAAAATCTCTTAACTACTTAATAATATTAAAATAATAAAGTATTTTTAGTATTAAAATATATTAGAAGAATTTGAAATTTCAAATTAAATGAATTTAAATGGAAATAACATTTTGATTCGTATAATGTTATAAATACTTCATTTTAATTAATGATTGAACATTCATTTACATAAAATAACTCTTTAAATATCCATTCCCAATTTTTAATTTTTTATGGATAACAATAAAATTCCATAATTGTTTCAAATACCACCCAATGTATATTACTCTGGTGTTTTAATTACTTAATCAGAAATCAAACATTTCTGTTGACGTAAGAAAACATCTACATTTTGTTTCATGAATTTCTTATTTCTTTCAATTAAATTCAATTGCAGACATTTTACCATATGATCAATTTCTATTTAAATATGCACCCGCTCTTTTAATTTAAAATATTGCTTGCATGCAATTTCCAAGATTAGTTGATTTAAAAGAGTACGGTAAATACTTTAAATGGGGGAAAATGAGCCATTAAAATAAAGCAGTTACATCTCTAAAAGAACTGATTTTAATGAAATAAAATGCTATCTGATTCAGGTACATAAGCATTGAAAATTTTCAATTGCAGCTAATTGTCAGATGATTTTTCATTAAAAAGTATTTACTTCTCTTCTGATGTGGTAACACAACTTAAATGTACTTTAAAATTCATATGCCAGTTTCAGATGAAACAAAACAATAATAAAAATGTGTATATTAATTATTTAAGTTTTTTTGTGATAATTAAAACCATTGTAACTTTTAAAAAAGTAGAAATATTTCTAAAAAAACACACTGAATTCTGTGAATGCATTTAATATATCTAA
Organism: Trichonephila inaurata madagascariensis; assembly: GCA_019973955.1. Lineage (NCBI taxonomy): Eukaryota > Metazoa > Arthropoda > Arachnida > Araneae > Nephilidae > Trichonephila > Trichonephila inaurata. The sequence goes on from BMAV01010435.1 coordinate 141,346, forward strand.
TAAAGTAATTTAAGTTGGAAGTAGTTTTAAAGAGTAAATCACTTTCTATATATCTTAAGAGCTATTTTAGGGCTAAATTATTTATTAAAAAATCTTTAAGTATACATTAGGAACTCAAACATTTAAGCAAAATGCATTAGATATTACAGAACACATAGTCTAATCAATGTTTCCAAAAGGTTTTTCCTTATGAAATGGATTATTTCAGTACTTTTAAAATGCTCCAAAAAGGTTCTTGAACATAAAATCAACATATAAGACAGATAACTTTATTTCTCCTTATTCCATTTTAGAATTTCTTCCGTCCAATATGTGTGTGTGTGAGAGAGAGAGTAATACGTCGTTTACACAACACTGGTAAAATATTTTTAAATGTTGGCAGCTTCTGCAAATATTGGCAATCATGAGTGATGCAAAATAAACCATTTAAAGTTTATCCACTGACATAATGACATGCATTTAAAAGTTTTCATTTTTTTAAAATTCCTACTATTAGTTCAAACTCTCCCTATATACAATTATATACCTTGTTCAAATTTTCAATCGTTAATAACATACTTTTTATACATCCTTTGAAGATCAAATACATTTTTAAAATTGTAGTGGGTGACATTTGATGTTAACACAGTTTCTTCAAATATTAATTGATTAACTATATTTAGTTAATTAATTATAGTTGAAGAGATATATTTCAGTTGATATTATTCCTCTAGATGGCAGTACCATTGGATAAAACAGGTTTTGTTAAATTTTTGATGAAGATTTAACTTAACCTGAACGGTCATATGCTAGTTAGACGTCAGTATTCCTTTTAGACTGGTTTTAAGATAAATCCTTATCTATTATATTCAACTTTTATTTAAAAAATATTGTTACAAATTTAATGAGGTTAAAACGTTTTTAATGTTAATTTATAAGGTGTTTTGCCATTTAATATTGTGATTTTGTCATATGTATACATATATTTATATTAAATGTAATTATTTAATAAAAGGTAACGAAAATAAAAATTTTCTTTGTTGATATAAGTAGGAATTGACTTTAAATATATTTTATATTACTTCTTTTTATTTCGAAGAAATTTTAGTTTATTACTTTTTTAAAATTAACCTTCGTTGAACTCCTTTGAATTAAAGAAACCTTATGTTGAAATAAAATAAATGAATTTTTTTGATCAAAATATCAGCTCTCTTGTAGTGTATATGAATTTATTTGATAAGAAATTTAGCTACATAACTAACTGATTTCTCTCTTCTTTTATAGACTTTATTAACTAAAAAAAATCCTTAGAAATATTTTTCATTTACCAAAATATAGTTATATTTAGGATCTAAATATCATATGTAATCTAAGTAGGTACTTATTTTATTTATAGTGAAAATTAGTATGTTTCTTTTGTAAAATCTATCAGGAATTCATTCATCATGATTTTAAACACAATAAATACACTTATTTTGTGCAATTTTTAGCAAACAGAGAACGTACAGAGAAAAATAAGGCAAAGGGAAGTAACTATCCAAATGAGGTCAAATTTGGCAGATGGGATGTAGATAAATAATGGTAAAATATTAACAATATCATAGGAATTGACTGTTTCAAAAGCAAAAATATTAAAGAATTCGTTTTTCCACCTCTGGTCCTGAGGCAAGATGTTATTATAACAGCTAAGCATTAAATCGTACATTTGGAGGATGTCCTCCTATATGATTACTTGCTATACACATTCCAACTGTCGAATTAGATCTGTGCGACCCAGGGAGGGTCAAAAACGCCTTCTCCAGAGACTCAAAATATACTCTTTTGGTAAGAGATAGGGCAATCGTACCAGCTTGAGAAATATTTGAGAAGCAAAAACAATGTGAAAGTATATCGTGGGCAGCTGCACAAATTGTTAAAATATAATCCAAGGTTTCTGTGGAAGGAATGGCAATACTACTTGTGGTAGAATGTTACCAATGTGCCTTCGACATTACAAAGCACACATTCTGGAACGACCATCACCTATCCACCAACCAAAGGAAATGACACCCGTACCATGAACTCTGGCTGTTATGCTTGGTAGTAGACGGCAATCAGGTGAGTATCCTATTCCTGTCTGAAATGTCTCAAATTCTTCTTCACTGGTCACTAGAGCTTAACTGGAAGTGAGACTCATCGCAAAAAATGATTCTACTACATTTCTTGAGTTTTCAGGGAAAATGTGGTCTTCAAATGAATCAGTTACCTGTAGTTTATAAAGTCACTGATGTCCCGGTAACAAGCCAGATCGTTAATAGGGACGCATCAGAGCCTGTGAGTGATGATCAAGCGATCACTTTGTTCTCTCAGTGACTTTTCACGATCACTTTGTGAGCTCGGTGAACTTTTTCCTTTGTGATGCTATTTGAGGTCATGTTTTATAAATTCCTGCAAATACCATTAAATGGTAGTTCGGCGACTAGCTGTTGTTGACGAAGGGAAGGAAGACCCATGGTTATCTTGAGTGCTGCTTCGGTGCGGTGTTATTTGAGCTAGCCACCTTCGGCTTCAAAATGCACGCCTTAGACAAGCGGTCACCAAACCTTTTTACCTCATGGACCAGAGAAATTATAATTCAAATCCCGCGGACCACTAATAGGATTTCTTGAGTGTTAAATATATTTATAAGAAAAAGCGACCTAAGAACACATAAAATGTACCTAAATTAATTTTATCCCAATAAATATCAAATAAAAGAAAATTGGACCATTGTTAAGATTTAAGATCATTCCTGTCTTAAAAACACCAATATACAAAGGAAAATACACAAAAAATTCCTTAAAATCTCAATTAATATATTGAATATATATTATATTGAACTGAATACGTCTGTAAGACCACCTTTAAATGCTCCAACTGATTAACATATGTGGCATACAGGAGAGGGAAACATTAGAAGAAAGAGTGCTAAACGAGACGAGAAAAAACATGTAGCTAAAACAATGCAGCTACAGCAGTATGACCTATTTACTATGGCGTTATTCTACGAAATGGCATTATTCTATGAAGTAGCATTTTTATAAATTTTCACGTATTGTTATGAATTTAATTATATTTTAATGCATCTTAAAACATAACGTGATGAGTAAGTACATTCCCAATTTTTGTGGGGACCAGCGAAATTTTCTCACGGCCTACCTCTTTGGCGACCGCTGCCTTAGACGACTGAGATGAAAGGAATCCCCCTATTCTGACCAGTCGTTAAGGGCTTTTTTTTCCTGTCCTTTGTAGTTTGAGACTTCCGGAAGGAGGCGCCGCTGCATACCCCTTTCCTAGAAAAGAAAGTTATTTTTTTCTGTTTGATGTTTTGAACGATGCCGAGAGAAGGCTGTTTTTCTGGCCAATTACTGCAATTTCCATACATGTGTAGAAGTGTTGAGTGTCGTTGGAACGTTTTTCCGCTGACGTTGCAGGCAATCTATTTTTGAGATGGTGGGTCTAGTTGAAGCTTACGCCGTTGCCGTTTTGAATCACTAGTCATGATTTATTCATAATGTCTTAGTTAGCCACTTTATGGAATGAATGTATAATCAACCAGCATCCCTAGGCTGAGCTGCCATCTAGTGTTCAATTCCAAGATCACCACTTCGGTGGTAAGCTGTTGGTGACCGAGGGGAGGAAGACCCATGATGACCTTGAGTGCTGCTTAAGTGCAGTATATTTGAATTGGCCACCTTCAGGGTTGAAGTTCAAGGCTTACACGACTGAGACGAAAGGAATTCCGCTTCATGCCAGTCATTAAGGTATTTTATTCCTATCCTTTTTATTTTCTACTTGCAGAAGGAGGTGCCGCTGCAGTAGCATTCTTTCGACCCAAATATAGAGCGATCCTGTGATTTTCCACCCTATTTCCTTTGGTTTAATTGCACATTATCTCTCAAATGGTTACATCTGCTTATACTTTTCACGAATTCGTCTGTGAGGCATTGATACCGTTGACGAGTTTTAACAAAACCATTCAACTGAAGGCTATTTCTTAGCAATGGAGTGTTCTAGTTTTCATACAACATCTGGATTCCCCATTTAATACTCTTCAGCACCAGCCCTTCTGTCTCAGTTCATTAAAAGTTAATCTTTTAAAAATTCCATCCTAAGGTATATGTATGCCTACTTTCGTTCCAACTGTTTTCCTTACTGCATCACTTTTTATGTTTTAGAGTGTACTTTTATAATCAGAAATTAATACAAAAGGAGACTTGTGTTTTGAAATAAGCTGCAAAAATAGGTTGAATTTGTCACATCTTTTATAATTGAACATAAAAAAGTGTTTAACAGAATACATTTCTTACATGTTGAAGTATTCCTTATTATAAAAATATTAAAAAGTGTGGAAGACTCATTTCCTAAATTACGCTAAAAAAATATTTAATAAAGAAGTTAGTATTGCAAAGTGCTGAAGGCAGTTAGTCTTTTAGAGATGTTGTAAAAATATTATTCTAAAATCATTGGGCTTTTATAAAGAATTTTTAAACGCAGAATCAAAAGAAAAATTTGGATTCAAGTATCTTACACAAAGTTGTTGAACTCCCTCCGGGGCTTCGAAAGCTTTAGAAAACAAACTAAGATGAATACAGCAAAAAAAGAACATTTGAAAGCATACACAAATAATTCCAGTTCTATTTACGTAACTTATAGCTGATCTATGTGTGAAACCTTGGTTACATGGTATACATCAACGAGATGACATTGTTCCTGTTACACTACTCAACGTGGTACTATCAACGTAATTGGCAGTACGTGTTATCCCTTCCGTGTTATCTATGTTATCCGAAAACTTCTTCTTTTACACAAGACCGAGTTTTCATACCCCTTGGCTCAGAGTAAAAGGGAAGGATAAGGATAACACGTGATGTCATTAATGTTGAAAGTACCATGTTAAGTAGAATATAGACGGTATACATTGATGTATACCGTGTAACCAAAGTTTCACTCATAGAACAGCTGTAAGGTATGCAAATAAAACTGGAATTGTTTCATTTTTCTTTCAAATGTTCCTTTTTTACTGTATTCGTCTTACTCTTTTACGTAGAAACCCCGAAAGGAATTATGGATAACCCTATATATGTGAATTTTGCTAGTATACTCAGTTGGAATGATGAAGGATTTCTTTTTAAAATTTTGGGATATTTTATGTCATAAAATTTTATTATTTTCGATGAGGGGTATTTTATGTGAGACACAAAGTTGATCTTATAGCAACCAATGTTAATATGCTTATAAAAATAATGATTGAACAATTTTCTTTGAAGTATAATTAGTTCTTCCATACTATTTATGCATGCAATTTTACTTATAATGCATACATACAATGCATACGCAATCTTGCATGTAGTAATTAAATTATGAAATGAAAAGATACCCTTTCATTTAATCTTGGATTAAATAAATATAATCAAATCATCTTTAAATATTCTTTCGCAGATAACACTTATTTTTCCTTTCTGAAAATAAGACATTAATACCTCAAAAGAAGCATCAAAAGAAAACTTATTCTTTCTTGTTTTAAAAATATCAAGCGTCATGCAGATCTAAGATCCCAAAATGCATATTAATTATTCAAGGGAATTTCGAGAGCTTGTTTAAAATATTCTTCACTTGAGTGAGGAAAGATTAGTTCAAAAGCCTGCGAGTTTGTGCTTAGGCACTCCAGACGAATTAAATAGAAAATGAGAAACTTAACTTGTTAATCTTTTATCTTTAAACTTCACTTTTGAACAAGAAGAGCGTTTAAAAACTAATAGGGAATGGTAAATTGGAAATGAAGAGTTCAAATTTGTATGAAGTAGTTAATTTGCTCAAATAATGCAGAAATAAAACTTTTTTAGAAGTATTTTATGTACATATTTTCCTTTTCTTTTAAAAACTAAATAGTTTTAAAGATAATTTGTAGCATGAATATTTCAGAAATGCAGCGGGCATTACCAATATTTTCACAAATATTTTCTAGTAAATATAGAAGTGGGATAAAGAATAAACCTCAGAATTTAAACAGGGGAAAATATATTTCATTTAAAAATAATCATGTTAAAATTTATTATTAACGAATATTTTTCCTTTAAAAATAATTCAAAAATTTCATTTTGAATATCATATTGCTGAAATTAAAGTAAAAGATGTGTGATATAAATATGTCAGAAAATTTGGTACTTTTCCATTTTGCCAGAGCAAGTGATAAACTCACCAAAAATGATACAACCCACGGCAAACTCAATAATTTCGCTAGTAACCATTAAAGAAAAAATTTAAGTGATAAGAAAATTTTCATGGATCTGGAGTAAAAATATTCACAGAACTGACATTTATTAAAAATTTTTTTCTATATATTGTGTGTTGATGCCAATAAAGTCTGCTTGGCGAGTGAAGTTTGCTTGATTTTGCCTGAAATTTCTAAGAATAAAAATCTAAGATTCTAAGATTAAAAATCATATAAACACAACAAAAGTGTTATACAGGAAAGTAGTTGTAGACAATTGCATGTATCATTTAAAATAATAGCCTTAATTAACTTCCTGGATACGTTCATTCATTTTTTATAGATACCAAGAAAGTTTTTATCATATTAAATCACAATGAAATTATCTAAAGAATCAAAATACGTTTTTTTTATATATTTGATATGTTATTCCATGCTTATCAAAAATAAGACGGTTGAAAATGCGGTTCTTCTGATATTCGTAAATCTAGAGGTTCCCAAACTTTTTTTTCTCACAGACCCCTTACCTTGTTTTTCGGTTTCGGGTAGACCCCTAATTACCTAATATTGAGTTTTCATAAATTTATCAAATTAAATGTCTTTTTGATAGCTTGAATTGAGCTACTTATTTTTAAAAATTTAAATTTTTAACTCTAATACATAGAGTTTAAAACGTAAGAAACAAATGCTAATTAAATTAAAGTTTAATTTATAAGTAAAATAACTGACCAACAAACAAATGTTTATAATGGAAAAGATGAATCTTGTGTTTCAATAACAAATTTTCAACCTTTGACTTCAATATTGTCAGATTTAACCTTAAACTACTCTGTTAGTAGAGTCCAATCTTTTTCTTTCTTTTTTTTATTTCGGAGATTGGCAATCACACTGAAACTCCCCTTCTCATTAGAAAAATCAATTAAAAACTTGCACAATACTCCATAATTCGGGATAAATGATAAATAACAAGTATGTTTTTTGAAGCTAAAATTGCTGACATCCGTTTCTAAACTTTAAAATCTCCGCTACTGCTATTCCCGATCACACACACAGTTCCTTTTGTAATATAGAATTTTATTTAATGTGATAATATGAATTCATTGATTACTGTGGTAATTACCATAGTCAAAGCAATCTCAAACCTAGTTTTGAAATATGAATATAGGGCTTTTAACTATCGAAAGTAGGTTAAAACATCTTCTTCTTGACAGAATCACTGTGGACAATTGAGAAACTGGAAAAATTCGTGACGCCCAATATTATACTCCCTTAGCTTAATTCTTGCAAGAAACGTTGAAATGATGGTTCTTGTTTTAATAAAATTTATGCTGTCACCTTGTAACTGAAAATTAACCTCATTTAATTTAATAAATAGATCTGTTAAATAGGTAAAATTTGGTTTCTATTTGATTAAATTTTCTTTTAAAGTTATAGTCACGATCTGTTTTAATGACAGTCCTTATCGTAGACCTCTCTTTACACCTCATATGCCCCCAAATTAATTTTTTTGCTAACGTGGACCCCTTTCAGGTCTTTACAGACCACTTTGGGAATCATTGGTTTAGACGAAAACTCTTTTCTTCGCGACCAATCTTAAAAAAAAATCTCGTAGTGCTTGCAAGTAATATAAAACCACGGAGACAGTAGTGGCTACAACGGCATCCATGTTAAATTCAATAATTCGAATAGCCATAGTTTGATATTTGGGCTACTTATTAGAAAAATGATATATGTAGTTATATATTGTAGATTAAACATGTTAGCGTTAAATATTTTCTCTCGGATAAGGTATTCCTCAATTAAAATTTCCATTTTTTATTTCAAGCTTTTGTTCAGTCTGCAATTGCGTTTGTAATTGCTTTTTTGTAACCAACGTTTTCCACCGGCTGAGCATTTTCGCGAAGTTTTATGTAAAACTCCACTAGTAGTTGTTATTGTAGCTTCCTCTTTGGAGCAGTGTGCTTATAGAACTGTCATGACATAAATGGTAAAAATACAGTCCAGTCGCCCTATTAGATTCTCAATAACGCGGAAACACAACTTTCAAGAACATCTGCTAACAAATAGTTATGTGTACTTCTGATGATTTTTAAAGTACATTTGAAAATACCATAAAGAAAAATGTGTTTTAAGTATGCTAGTTAAAAGGTACAAAAATAGTTTAACTCACGTGTTTATACCAAATATTTTTATTTAAGAAAGATTTATTCAGTTTTTTTCGAATTCTTGTTCCTTAACAAACAAAAACTACAGCATAAATTAATTTATTCGAAATGGAACCGATGTTCTCTTTCATAATATCATTTTTTTAAATTCTCTGATAAAAATGAATAATCTTACATATTTGAAGGTCTTGCTTATTATAAATAAAGAGGAAATATTTTAAATACCACTAAATGCGGCGTATAACGTGTACCGCCGTATAATGCGCACCCATACACTGAAGCAGCAATTTTTAATTGTTAAGTATATTCCCCGTATAACGCAGATACCCTTTTTACAAAGAAATCTGAAATATACGTATACAATGCTTTTATTTTCAAGTAATTTATTCGAGATATTATTCCAAGCTTTAAAAGAAAATATATACTTTTAGAACTACAACTCTTAAAGCTCATAAGGAATGTTGTTTCTTTTAAATAAACAGTATTTTGATCTATGGTAGAAGTCAATTTTTTTCTACGAGCAACTTTTTTTATTTTCAAAGGTTTCACTTTATACTCGTCGTATAACGTGCACCCGTAAATTTCGGTCTTATCTTTTGTATTAAAAATGCGCATTATACGCCGGATTTTACGCGGTCTATATTTTTCTTAAGGTTTACATTATCATATTTTCGTTTCTTATTGTGAAACCACTCTTAATACAGATTTTCACTATGGGTTTTTGAAAAAAGATTTTGGTTATAGTTTGCTTTTTTTTTAAATATAAATTCAGATGCAAATTTTTGAATAGTTGAAACTTGGAATAAACTTCTATAAAAAAAGGAAATGTTTAGAGTTTAAATTTCGTTTTATACTCATGATATAAAAGGAAAAATAATTTTATTCCAAGTATTCTATTTCCTTTTGTAATATTTCTTTACTTTCATCTGCCTTCTATTAAGTATTTACAAAAACAACATCTGCCTGGAAAGTTTACTCGAATCGAAAATTCTAAAGTCTTCCACCACGTCTAGAAGGAAATGTTTTGTAACACGCCATGAGAAGAAGACTGTCAGCTAGCAGAGTTCTCCGTAAAACGAGCCTCTAAGGTCACGCAGGGGCTGCTCTGTTTCCTGGGGCTATTTCAACACCTCGGTGAAGTATTCTGAACAAAGACTTTGAGGAAACGGAGCAAAAATATAATCACCATGGCAAAAAGAAAACTTAACGAGACAACTACAGTAGAAGAGAGATAGAACTAAAGAATGCGGACTAACATTACTTCAATTGGGAATCTTTCTACGACTTCTTTTCCCACTGAACTAACACATATTCTTTTTTTATTTCTTTCGTCAACAAAAGACAATTTATTTACACTTTCTTGACTACTATTCGGTTTTATTTCATGAATGCAGATAGCTTTCTTTTTGTCCTTATGTAGCTTTCAGCAACACTTCTTTCATTTCTATTGTACCCATCTTTCGTTTTCTTTGAAAGAGATTTTGGGTTTTCAATTGAACATTTGAGGTTACATGAGTTAAGAAAACTTTTGCGCTCTTTCAGGTTTATTGAAATCACTGTAAAATTTTTTTTTATATTTCATTAAAAGATTTGTATAAAATGGGTATATAAACTAGATGAATTGGAATTCTAATTAAATGTAATGTCATTTCTATTTTAGAAGTATTTTGATAATTTGTGACTAACCTTATAATAAATATATGATATCCTATTTATATAAGATTAAAAACAACATCAATAATAAATACTATTTTATTATTTTTATAATAACTGTCAAATTTAAGCTTAAATAGATATTTCAATTCATGCAAATTTCTTCAAAGAAACGAGAAAGAAAAATATAACTAAAAATACATAAAACTTACTTATCGTTCCATTAAAAAAGCTCAAATCTATAATATAAGTGGAGACCAACTTATAACAAAGACTATTGCTAGGCTAAGAACAGGTCATCTCAGAAGAACTAAGATTGATAGGGATAGTCGAAGGACTTATAGGAATTGTTATAACAGTTTAGAGATACACAGCTAACACCTGCTTATATTTTTAACTTTCCAGATATTCTTACTGCCCTACAAGAAAGAGGGATCCTGTTATCGTCAACAAACCTCTATGTGGATAATATTGAATAGATTGCCCGAATAGTCATCTGGGTCCATGGTACTGTCTCATTTGGTGCCGCTTATTGGATACGACATCATCATTATTAAAAAAGCTGCTTCAATAAAAGAGATGATGAATAACTAAAAATAAGAGGGACGTTCCGAAAGTATATTTCGTTATTTTTTTTCACCGAAAATTTTATTGCCAAAAATGCATTATGGCATCATGAGCTACACATACAAATTTTTCGACATTTTCGCCACCAATTGTGAGATATTAATTGTAGCATGCAGTCAGTTTAAAAATACACCGGAGCAAAGTAAGGAATTGTTGCACAGTTTGCTTCACCTCAGCAATGTTTTGGAAATAATGTCCCGAAAATGCGATTTTTATGCCAAGAACAAGTGAAAGTCCGATGGTCAATGTTGTTTTTATTCGTGTGAATGGGATGGGATACTCACTTCCACCTTCATCTTCCCCAGTCTATCTTCTATTTTTGAACTTGTAAAACCAGTGACCAACCATTTGACGAGACATTACCTCTTTACCAAACACCAGCCATACTAAACCTGCGGCCCGTGGGTCACATGTGGTTCACCAAATGTTTCTGAGTGCCCCGTTAGGCCTTTTGCACTAGAAAATTCAATAATTTTTTCAGATAACATTTTTTTTTCCTTTTAGTATGATGACTTTTAATTTTTCTCTATTTAAATAAATTTGAAACACAAATGCACAAGCAAGTCTGAACTATTTTAAACTAATATTACTGATTTAAGTCTGGAATTCAGTAAAAACTCTCTTATCCTGTACTTGATAAGTTTATGTTTGAAATACAAAAATAAACGAGGCTTTGTCAAAAGAAAAAATCAAATTATCGAAGTACATGGCAGCTTTTTTTTTGCGTAACAGTAGAATGTAGACAAAATCTTAGGGTCATAGATGAAAGAAAATAGAAACTACCTTTTAACTCAGCGATACTCAACCTGCGGCCCGCGGGCCGCATGTGACCCGTCGTGCCTCTCGAAGTAACCCGGTCATGGCCCGTTGCTCTGAGAAATTAATTAATTAAAGAACATTGTACAAAAAATTTGGCGGGAGATTCTTTGTCAAGAAATATATTATATCAATTTTCCTTTTTGTTGTTGGTATCGTACGGATACGAATTGATATTCTTTTTCTGTTTGGAACATTTATGGTTAGTGATAACAGACAACAGTGGAATTAATTTTTAACAATCTTTCATATCATACAAGAGAAAAATATTTGAAGAAAATATATGGTTTCAAGACGATTGGAACGTTGACTATTTTGTAGAGAAAATCAGACATAGTTCATTAATTGTTTGATTTGTCACGAAAGTGCTGTATTTAAAAAATACCAATAAACAGGAATCATTCAATGACACTTTTCCTCGAAGATCTCTTTCAAAAAGTGATAAATAGGCTTTCTCTTGAATAATCCTTGCTACATCAACAAAGTGTTTTGTCAGTGGTAATATTACAGCAGTAACAAAGACATCCCATGAAGTTTGTTACATTATTGGTAATCATATGAAACATATACTGATGCATAAATTGTGAAGGAATGTTTTTTAATTGCTTCTAATTAAATGTTAGTAAGAAAAATAAAAAAAATATAAAAAAAATAATAATTAAAAAAAGCGAAACAGTAGTTATAATAATATGATCAATTTTCCACATTTTAAATTTCCAATATTAGCTGGATCTTAAAGCATTCCCCCCTCCTCCATTTATCCTCATGTTGCGGCCAGCGTGAATTAACTAACATATGTATGCGGCTCGCGTGAAATTGCTGACATATATATGCGGCCCAGCAGAAAAAAAGGTTAAGCATCCCTGTTTCAACTCAATAAAAAAAACCCCGTTTTTTTTGTGTGTAGCTATTTTAATGTAGTCCACATTTAAATATTAATAAATACATTTAAATATTAATTAATATTTTTCCCATTTAAAATGTCTATGTCTTATAACTATTCCCTTCTCATTAATCTCATGTTGCCACCCATGTGAATTAGTTGTCATACTTTCGTGGTTCGGTGGTAAAAAAGTTTGAGTACCTCTGCCATACACTTCCCGCCTGCGTTCATGGATTTAAGACACACTAGTTCCGTGCCCATTCATACCAGATGACAACACGCATTTCTATTGGTGCCCAGGTGGTCAGCACACGCCTGCATTTCATTGTAATTTGCACTGGAATAATCTCAGGCATGCCGCTCAGCTGCTGCTCTTTCTTCTTTGATGCTTTGTGATTGCGTCATTCTTTTTATGGCGACGCTCCTTTTGTCATTATACTAGCAACGGATGTGGTTTCTTATGACATTTGTTTCATACCTGGCGTACTATCTTCCCCTTAAAAAATTACAAAACTTCCTTTCGGAACGTCCTTTGTATATTTCAAATCACATAAAAAAGTTTTCCCGTAAAATTCTTATTCTTCAAAAAAATGAATTTAACATTATGTATAATGATTCCTTTCATACTATATTGTGTTTTTCATAAAATTCTTGCTTTTTAATTCTCATAATTTTAGTACGGGCAAAGAAAAAGATGCTTTAATTATTAATTGAACCCTTTTTTTTCCATTTAAAATGTAAAAAAGCAGGAATGTAATGTGCTCTATATTTAAATTATTTGCACCTGTACAAGCAAGTGATTAAATTTTTCTGCTTAAAGCAACCAGGACATCAAACACAATCAAAAATCGAATTTTAAATTTTAGTATTAAAAAAAAAGTGAATATTTTTCTGAATCTAAAAATGTATAACTCTTATAAGTTTGTTGATAAAATAGCCTTAAAATGTGAAAAACGTTATTGACAAAAATGTAAATAAAAGCCTACGAATATTTATTTATTCTTTTTTCTCCAAAGCATAATTTTTTGCTTTTAGGTACACTTCTAAAAAAATATTGCACTATATGGTCCCAAATTTTCTATATTTCTAATACAGGATACCTGTGCATATAGTGAAATTATTTTTTTTAATTGAAGTAGTGCATAGTTTTTTAAAAAATAGTTTTATATATTAAAAAAAAGGGGGGAAGGTGGATAAAATCATTCAAGATTACAATTTTATAATTTTTTCAAAGAAATTATCTTAATATCTTACTTAAAACATAGGCTCACAATATGTTGTGTATTGCTTTTTATATGGGTAAAAATTATTTTACATATTTAAGTTAAATATTAAAAAAAAAAATGGTATCTAAACATACACATGTATTACAAGATCTCAAAAATTATGTCCAACTTAGAATTTGAAATTAGACATAGAGGCTTTGGTTACTGATCAAATTTCGGCGGCAAATATCCCCCTCCTGAATTAGACAATTTTCCACAAGCACTTCAATTACATAATTTAGTCCTTGCTGAGTCATCAGATTGTAAAGAGCCCATTACAATACTAATAGGAGCAGACTATTACTACGATGTATAGTTACTGGAAAAATTAAACATCTGAGTAAAAAGTTAGTTGCGGTTGAAACCATCTTCGGCTGGTGTCTTCAAGATCGAAATAGCGAAAAACAATCATCGCTTGCTCTAAGTGTTATAATTCAAGAAAATTTGATTTCAGAGTAACTGAAGAAATTTTGGGACCTTGAAGTCTCCGGTTTAATCGACACTAAAAAAGAGTCTGATGTCTCTGAAAATCAAATAATGAAGAACTTCGAATCAAAAATTAAATACGATGAAAAAGCTAAACAGTATAAAGTAGGATTAACGTCGAAGTTAAAAGTATATGAGTTGAAAGATAATAGGGAAATATCTGAGAAGTGACATATGCGGCTCACAAAGCGATTCCAGAAAAATCCTAATTTGTTCCTTGAATATCGAGAGATATTACAGAATTATTTGAAACAGGGTATTGTAGAGTTAGTCCCAGATTCTGATAGTGACTCAAATAACGTTACTTTTTATCTTCCTCACAGAGAATTAATTCGAAAAAATCGCCCTTCCAGCTAGCTACGTATTGCTTATGATGCTTCGTCACATGATATAAATCCCCTTTCTCTGAATAGTTGTCTATCCATACCTCTATCCTGAAATTTTTGATATCCTTCTGAGATTTAGACTAAATGCGGTCGCTTTCACTGCTGACATGAAGCTAGCATTTTTACAAATAATGTTAAATGAGGAGGATAGGGACGTAACAAAACTCTTGTTTTCGAACGACTCCTCCGATGATTCTCAGCTTCCTTCTGTTAATAGGTTCACCCGAGTTTTATTCGGTATTAGTAGTAGTCACTTTTTGTTGAGCTCAAATATAAAACATCATTTGAAGAAATATTCGGAAAAGTATACAAATACAGTAAACTTTTTGAATGAAAATATTTATGTAGACGATATTATAGGAAGCCAACCGTTTGTAAATCAAGCTTTAACAATTACTTTAGAAGCGATTAAAATTTTCAAAGGTGCCAGTATATATCTCTACACAAATGGCAAACTAATTCGAAATCCTTGCACAAGGCATGGCAAGATAAAGGAGTAATTTCGGATGAAAATCCTTATTTTGAAACTTTTGAAAAAGATAATTTGCCCTACAAAGTTTAGGGTATAGCTTGGAATAGTAGAGAAGTTTTTCTATACTTTGATATTAAAGGGTTAATCGACTTTGTCTAAAAGAGTTGACACTAAGAGATTGATCTTGCAAGTTTTAGGCAGAATCTTCGATCCCATTGGATTTTTGGGACCTTTTACTCTAAGGATAAAGCACTTTATGCAGAAAGTATGGCTTCTGGGCGTAGAGTGGGATGAAAGTCTTCCTGATGACATAATTTCCCTTTGGGCTGATTGGTGTGAAGAGGTTCCCCAATTAACTAACTTCTCAATACCACGCTGTTATTTTTCTGACCCTTTAGTGAATAATTTCAAAACACTCGAACTTCACCTTTTTTCTGATGCCAGCACAAAGGCATATGAAACAGTAGCTTATCTCCGTGGGACATAATCTAATAAAGAAATTCTAACATCATTTGTTGCTTCTAAGAACAGAACAGCTTCTTTGAAAACTTTGACGCTCCCAAGATTGGAATTAATGGGTGCTTTACTGTCAGCTAGATTAAGCAGCAATATTTTGAAAGCTCTAAAACTCGATATTCCTTGTTTCATTTTGACAGATTCGAAAATAACATATTTTTGGGTTCGAGAGCAACCTGAAAGATTTAAGCCATTCATCAAAAATCGAATTCAAGAAATTCAGAAATTGACCTCCCCCTCAAATTGGCATCATTGCCCTGGAATTCAAAATCCGGCTGATATTGTTTCTAGAGCAGTGAAAATTTCCAGATAGTTAAATGACACCTCTTGGTTACAAGGTCCAGAATGGCTAAGACTTCCTCCAGAATTTTGGCCCGAATAAGAATGAAGATAGCCCTAATTCACCTGATTTAGAATATAGAAAATCTAACGATATTGTTCAGCATGAATGTATTATAGAAGAACGAAAAAGTCTATTTGACATTTCCAAATATAGCAACTTAGAAAAAGTATTAAGAATTACCGCGTGGCAGAAACGATTTATTAAGATGTTGAAAAAATCCAATGTTATCAGAAGCTGAAAGATTTTGGACACAAGTTGAACAAGAAAATTCTTCCCTGAAGAACTTAAATCCTTAAAAGATAATAAAATAGAAAAGGAATCCCCTTTATATAATTACATGCTTTATTTAGAGGAAAATGAAATCATAAGATTAGGAGGAAGGCTTGAATTTTGTAATTTGTCCATTGATGAAAAGCATCCTTTGATATTACTCAAAAATTCCTTGTTGACTACATTGATAGTACGCAGAGAGCATAATAAAGTGATGCATGGAGGAACAGCTAGTACATTAGCACAAGTTAGATAAAATTACTGGATCTCCAAAGGACGCCAATTAGTTAAAAAAGTTATAAAAACTTGCTTTGTTTGTAGAAAATATTTAGCCAAACCTATTGATCCGCTCACGTCATCAATACCTTGTGATCGTACCAACCAAACACCAGCCTTCTCAGTCTGCGGCTTGGATTTCGCTGGACCTCTCTACGTCAATAACTTTGGAGAGCTGCAAAAATCCTATATCGTTTTATTTACTTGGGGAGTTACCAGAGCTCTTCACTTGGAAATTTTGTCTGATATGACTACTAACTCGTTTTTACTTGCCTTCCGATGATTCCTCGCAAGAAGAGGAAATCGTAAATTAATATACAGTGACAATGCCAAAACATGCCTGAAAAGCAAAAAAGAAATTGAAAATTTATCCAGAATATAATCCCAAAGCATGGTTCAGAATTTCATCACCAAAGAAAGAATTATTTGGAAAAATATCATCGAGAGATCCCCATGGTGGGGAAGATTTTATGAACGTCTGGTGAGATCCGTCAAAGAAAGCCTGCATAAAATACTTGGGGTGGCCCTATTAAGTTTTGAAGAAATAACAGCTATACTTACTGAAATAGAAACTGATCTCAATCTAAGACCACTGAGATACGTGTATGAAGAAAATGACGAATCAAGACCTCTCACTCCTATGCATTTTTTAAACTTTGGGCAAAATCAGCCAACATATCCTGTTAGGTTTGCAGAGATCCTAGAAAATATGCTTCTACAAAATCATCTCTTTTAAAAAAAAAGAAGTACCAACAGTTACTTCTAAAACACTTGTGGCATATATGGAAAAAACAATACTTATTACATTTGCGAACTGCTCATTCAGTGAAAAACCCGGAAACACATCCTGAACTAAAAGTAGGTGATGTTGTATTGATTGAAGAGAACACTAAAAACGAGCTACTTTGGAAGCTAGGTAAAATTGAAAGAACCTTACCAGGGCGTGATAACAAAACACGCTGTTACGAACTAAAGACTAGTGGTAGACTGTTAAAACGAACTGTTCAACATCTTTATTCACTTGAACTATAAACTGTGTTCTTACAAATTGAAAAAAAAAAAACTTTTAGAACTTTACATTTTTTACTTTTTTCTTATTTACTGTTTCATTTAGTCTATTTATCATTTATTTAAACTATCATTTAAACTCATTTAATAATATAATTTTTAATTGTTAATTAATTTCCCTTTGAAAAAGAATTTTGTATTTTTAAAGTGTTTTTGTACTTAGCTTAGCATTTTATTGTATTTTAGAATTCTCTGTTGTATAATTTATTATATGTTTGCATTTATTGAATTATGTCATTAATAAGTGAACTCTTTAGAGAGTTCAGGTGAGGAGTGTGAAGCAAAACATTCCTCTTTATTTTGTCTACATTGGTGCCAGCTAGCTCATCGCTTATAATTTATTGCTGATCAGTGTAATCACTATTTTTTACTAAGCAGAATAAAACTATATTTTGAAGGGAGAGGTTGTGTAGCAATGTCTCTCTTTATTTGAATAGAATTGATTATGATTTCGTTTCAACGTAATGTAGAATAATTTTCGAACTTTTTAAATCTGATGTAGATATAGCAATTTCTATGTACCTTTAGAACATATTTTAAAAATGCGTATCTTGTCTCAAATCAAACATTTATGGAAGCTCGAAAAGAAAGAAGAATAAAGGATCTAATAAAAGGATTCTCTACAATTCAAAGAATTCTAGAATGTGTGAAAAAAACATTCCAGTCGATTGTTGATGTCTAAACTTTTATTAACAGTAAAAAGCATTCTTCCAAAGTCTATGTAAAGTGTAATCTTGAAATTTACCAAGTTTCGAAAAGGATACAAATGTAACGTAAAACTATCTTATTTTATTTGTGAGAATACCTATTCCTGATTTCGAAAGAATGAAAAAAGACGAGACTTCTCTTTAAAAATGTATTTTGAAAGAATTATATTTACTATTAAGATAAAAATATCTGGTTCAATGACTTTTTTTAAAAAATTCAAACTATCTTTTTAGAAAGAATATTTAAATGAAAAATAGACTGAAACATTACTACTTAAACAAACAAAAAATATGTCAGTAAATAAAAAATTAATACTGTTCATTTCATTGGAAAAAAAATTGTAAAGCTAATCTTTTTGGTTACACATTAACTGTGTTAATACATTAATGAAAAATGTTTATGAAAAATTTGTTAATGACAAATAAACTTCTTTGACAAAAAAGTTTTACGTATAGTTCCGATTTTTCAAAAAATTGCTTCTGTTACCATGGGATTAAATTATTTAATTTTTAAAGATATATTTCTTAGTGCCTTTAAACATTTCTGTTATTTTGTATAATGTTGAAACTCACTGAATTTAAATATTTTATACTAGTCTTAAAACTTCCTAAAAGTAAACTAGGAAATTTTCATTTAATTATTAATGCATATTCCAGAGTCTTACTAGCATTTAGGACTAATGAGTTAAGTATTTCCACTAATTGTGTAAGAAGACGTTAGTTAACTTGCAAATTAGAAATATATGTATATATTTGAAAGTCATTTAAAATAAATTTCATTTCATGAAGACCGCAGGAAAAAGTATTTTTTAAAACAGTCAGAAAAAAAAACATTTTACAAATAATTAATATAATTAGTTTACCAAATCAATTAATTTTTTCCCATCGACTTTTTATAATCTGATTAATCTATTATGATTGTGTTCACTGCAACTTTATCAAATTCGTCACTTTTACCAGGGAATCTCAACAGGTATGGCATGTTCCACGTTATGATGACACTTTGGAAGGTTTAAATATATTCATAATAAATGGCCTTTTGAAAAAATAGCAAACTTTTATTTTGACATAAAATTAAATTCAAAATTACGCCGATATAATGAATTTATATATACTGCATTTACTCGAATCTACGCCACACCATTTTTCCAGTGTTAATGCTACTGAAAATCAGGTGCGGCTTAGGATTGAAGGCAAAACATTTGTTGGATGGGGGAAATTGAGTTTCACCCCCTTTCATAAAAAAAAAAAATTAACCGTCAATTTTGGCTACTTCCATTGATGACTTATCTTATTTCACATTTTACTGTCTAGTAATTTAGTCTATCCTAAACATATTGTTGTCTACTTGTATTGGGGAAATTTTTTTTTGTGTACTCTTTCTTCATCTAACCATCAAATATTTCGGAAAAAAACATTCAAAACGAGTTCACTATGACACAGGTGTGAAAAGGTATGTAATTTTATATGCAGAAATAAACGGAAACAGAGTAGTAGCATTGAAAATTTGACACGAATGAAGCAAATATACGTCGATGGCGTAAGCAAAATGATATAATTTTTGCTTTTAAATTTTCAACAGTCTTTTATTATTCTTTTACATTCTTCATTCTCTTAAAACAATGTTGCATAATAAATGAATCGGATGGTTTGGAAGATAATACCGCGGGAAGAAATTTCGATGACGGCATGAATTCGGAAGTGATAATGGGAGTGACGAATCATTTTCAAAACATAATATTGATTGTAAGAGTAATTATATGTTCATGTATGTATTTGAATTTTTTAAATTCTGGTTATATAAGTTACTTAGTAACTTCCTATTATTTATCATTATTTTTTTTAACTATTGGATATTGATGAACGTTTACACATTTTTTTATTTTTCTCAAAAACAAGTAGAGAACTGGGGGTGCGGCTTAGATTCGAGTACATACGGTACATGATTTTATCTGTACTGTACGATGCCTTTAATAATGGTTTTATTAGTGTTAGATTAAAAACTTTAAGGTATCCGATTACGTTCGGAATCGTGATTTTGCAAAAGCGCTTAAATGGATATTTTTCATGATATTTAGTGTCACTTAGATTAGAATACATGTATACAATTGTTTTAAAGACATTTTGACAAAAAAAAATGATTTAAATACACTATTTTGGTAAAAAATTATCTTAGAATAACCTTTTATTCAAAAAGTTCTTCTTTTGTGAAAAATGCTTCTATTATAATAATATTTTGTCTGCATATAGCTCAGACTTCTCTACAGAGGCTCAACTAGAATTTTTGAAATATAAAGCTTAGAAGTGGGTTTATCCATATTTTACGATAACAGAGGGGAGCAATTTTAAGAAAAAAACGCCGATGACTATTTCAGTTGGTTGTAACTCTGAAAGTAATGTGAATTTTTCAAAAATCCTAGTTGAGCCTCTGTAAAGATGTCTGAGCTATATACAGGCAAAATATTATTCCAAAGAAGCATTTTTCACAAAAGGAGAACATTTTGAAAAAAGATTATTCTAAGTTAATTTTCTGCCAAAATATTGTATTTAAATAATTTTTTTTGTCAAAATGTCCTTAAAAGAATTTTATACATGTAGTCTAATCTATGTGACACTAAATATGAAAATTATCCATTTATGTGCTTTTTTAAAATCACGGTTCCGAACGTAGTCGGATACCTTAATGATTTTTAGAGATTACCCTTAGTCTTTCTTGCAGAGCAATGGTTCATCTTATCTTATACATAGACACAATGGCATTTGTATTTTGTCATTAAGTTATCCGACTACGTTCGGAACCGTGATCTTGCAAAAGCGTATAAATTGCTAATATTTATGATATTTAGTATCTCTTAGATTAGAAAACGTATATAAAAAATTTTTAAGAATATTATTGCAATTAAAATTTATTTAAGAATATTATTGCAATTAAAATTTATTTAAGTACAATATTTTGACAAAACAGGAACATAGAATGACCCATTTTCAAAACATTCTTCTTTTATGAAAAATGCTTCTATATTATAATAATATTTTGCCTGTATATAGCTCAGACCTCTCTACAGAGGCTCAACTAGAATTTTGGATACATATAACTTAGAAGTGGATTTAAGCATATTTTACTACAACAGAGGGAAGAAATTTTAAGAAAAAAAGTACTGATAATTATTTCAGTTTGTGATAACTCTGAAAATAATGTGAATTTTTCAAAATTCCTAGTTCAGACTCTCTGGAGAAGTCTACTTTATCTAAGGAGAAAATATTATTACTATAAAGGTATAAAAGGTGAATATTTCGAAAAAAATGTTGTTCTAAGTTAACTTTCTGCCAGAATATTGTATTTAAATAACTATTTTTGTCATAATTATCTTAAACAATTTTATACCTTTATTCTAATCTAAGTGACACTAAATATGATGAAAATTATGCATTTATGTCCTATTTTAAAATCACGGTTCCGAATGTAGTCGGATACCTTAAAAACAGACATCGTAAGAAATATGGTTTCGCAAGGTAGGTTGCTGAAAATAGAAATATTATATAAAAGGCTTTTGTTTTCAATACAGAAAAAATCTCCGTTCATCTCTGCTCAAAATCCAATCAGTGACCTATTACTAAATTGCCGTTTGATTTTGCCACTTTCTGTGTATGAAGTCTTTGGAGATTTCTTCTTTACCCTTTGAGGGACGTTCTGAAGTATTTTGAAATTGATCCCTAACCAACTCGACTTTTGCTATCAAATTGTCATCAGAAGGAAATACTTTATATATAAAATTCTTTCCAGCATTGATGAATGGTTTTCAGTTGTTTTAAAAATAGCTTTCACTTGTTGTTCTTCAAAAATGTAAGTTTTAACACATTTTTCCCATTTGCAAAAATTTCTTGTTTTTGTTTTGCTATAAAGTTCTGCTTAATAATTTAAATTTTCTGTAAAAGGGGTTAACTTTATTGCTCGCGCGTATCTAGCATATGTATGTTGGTTTCTTTTCAATTTGAAGATTCAAGATGTTTGATTTCTCAAATGTGTAGGCCCAAGAGCTCAATTTCATTACAAATAAGTCATTTCCACATTTCTTTTTTGGTCAGTTTTCCTTTTATAGAAGAATTGCGAATTCATCTCACAACTCATAACCAGATTGTAAACATATCCTACACGGTAATCATCTAGCTATTAAGTAAAATAGCATTATGAAATACATCGGGTGAGTGCAACATTCTACCTGTTTTATTCCCATAAAGAAGAGGAAATAAACTCAAAATAAACATTACCTATGAATGTGCATCATCTTCGTTGCTATATATGACCTCCCGCCATCTTTCTGGTAGGACATGAATCCCATTGCGGTAAAATTCTATGGTTTTGAGTAAAAAAAAAAAATCTTGGAAGGCATTTTTCCCAGCATCAATCTCATTAAAGATTTTCTGACTGAAGAAATCGTTCAACGCCCGAAATAGGTGATAGTCAGTTGGTGCCAAGTCAGGAGAATGAGGAGGGTGGGGTAAAATCTCCCAAAGAAAGCCTTTTTACTTTTGGTGAGTGATGACAGCAACATATGGCTTGGCGTTATCTTGATGAAGGATATAACCGCGATGATTGACGAGACCTGGTCCCTTTGCTACCAAATCTGAATGCAGACTCTAACTGTAGACAGTATAAGGCAGCATTGATGGTTTTGTTGAGTGACAGGACCTCCCAGTGCATTATTCCTTGAACATCCCACCACACACTCAATAACACCTTAGGAGGAACTTACGCTTTCTATGTCAATACAGGGGAATTAGAAAGGCGACTCACAGTCATACGATGTTTCACGTTACGGCACATAACCCACTTTTTTATCTCTTATCACAATTCATGTCAAGAATGTGTCATTTTTGTACAGGGAATCAAAAGGCGCGTGGGTAGCCTAGTGGTTAGAGCATTTAACTCCAGACCAGAAGGCCTGGGTTCGAAGCGCGATGCTGCCAAATACCCTCCGAGTACACACGGAGTACGTGCTCGTTAAATCAGTGGGTCCGAAAGTCTAG